>JAQQRF010000705.1:0-21885 GCA_030523145.1 Trissolcus brochymenae | reverse complement strand
CTTATTCTCAAAGATGCCTTCTGTTACTTATTTATAAAACAGTTTGGTAAAAATTACACCGATTTTGATAAAAATTATTGCAACTTTTTTTTCCGTGTGGCTACTAAGCTTCTCAAACTTAGAACTGAAAAACGTTTTTGAACGTAATAGCTCTTTGACGTAAGACCTTTTTGAAATCTCTTCATGTAACGTTTTTGTTTGAAACGTCTACAAAATGAGTATTCAAATAAACATTTATTTTACCAGTGGCATACAAATTTATTACTTTTATTTCCGTAACAATCAAATTCCTTACAAATTCTGTGACTTTCACCGATATTTCATTCGCGTTACTCATTTTCGTTAGAATAAATAACCTATAGAATGTAGGTCTACAATAATGATGAAATTCCCTGTTCGAATAAATTAGCTGTCTCAGCAATTTTAAGTCTTCCAATTTGACAATAAGTTTTTAATCCAGCAAAAAAATAATAATAATAATTCAAACTTTCTTATACTTGCTGAAAACCATAACTATATATTTACGTAAACGCATTTACATTTTCGGATAACAGATTAATCTATGAGAATAAGAAAACAGGTTTTGCTACTTAGATTACATCAACTCTAGTAATTCATATATGACAACATCTATGGGGGTATTTGTAAATCATAAATGATATATAATATATTTTTTTTAATAATCAAATTTCATCTCAAACTCTTTCGATGAATTTATGTGTCTAAAAGACACATTGTACATACATGGCCCTAAAGTTTAACTGTAACATATTAAATTAAAAATGATCTAACCTATAATTTCGCAATTTAAAATAAATAAAACTTCGAATATCAAAACTTGCCAAAATTTATCGTACTGTTTTGTAAGTTCCAGAAATAAATTTTATTTAATTTGAATAAGTCAGGTTTTTCGATTTAATTCTTATTTCTGCACAACTATTTTACATTTGAAGAAGAATAAGAAATCGCATGAAACTAAACCTACTTAGCATAACGTGAGTACCCTGAACAGCAATATATATTCTCCATTTGAGAATGAAACCGATCCTCTGAAGACAATCTAAGATTGGTGCAAAGGCCTCAAATTCTGTTCATGTTAACATACAAATCGGTCTATTTTGAGCGTCAATTCATATTGATGGCATTTCGTGTTGCGCGCTGATGGGTAAAAGCATTTTCATGCCTGAACAAAAACTAAACTGAATCCATCAGTTGAATGAAAAAAAAAGTGTAACTCGACTTAAACTGAGATTATAATTATCGCATAATAAATTGGTTGAGAATTGAAGCTCGATAGGTTTGTGGAAATTGTGGTAAGTAAAAAGTATGAAATTACGTTGAGAAGTCGAGCATCAATGAACAAACAAATCATTTTTATTTACATTTGAAAGCGAGCATATTTGCTTCAGATAAAACCATACGACACCGTGACAGCGCGTAATTTTCGTCTCGACTAAGAAGTTGGACTGTCGCAATGCTGTTTGGAAAATGAATAAATTGTTGCAAATTTATTGGTCGTATTTATGTCGTTAGAAGAAAAGTGACGTATGAAAAAGTTTGAATGCGGATGTGTCCGAGCTCGTAAATGTGCCCGGAAAGCGACACCTGATTAAATGTTGCATCGTGCTTAATTGTCAGTGTGGGTCATTAAAACTCAGAATATCATATAAACTAACGATGGCACAGGACAAAACCTTTGACATGACAGTTTATATAATATGCTGATCTCTGTTTACATTCAATTTCGTATAAGCTCATGAATCAGCCGAGCCATTTATAACTTCGTTTAGTTTGTACGCGTCAGAAATCAAATTTGCCGGAGAATATTGAATATAATTCGGCTTTTGTTGTCAGATAACTTTTTTGCATTTTATTTTGCAGCACGTAACGGCTTGTAAATTTATCCGATTGACGATGTAATCGATGCGATGTGTGATACGCAAGTTGTCGTGAATTTTAATCCAACTGTACGATAAAAGTCGCAACAGGGACGCTATGCGAGTCGCATGGCTGATCAGGAAAGTGCGGCTGGCATTGCCCGCATCGGTGATACTTTTTTTACACCGCTTTAGAGAGTTCCTTCATCGAGAATCCTTGCCAAATGGAACATCATTTTAAAGAACGTTGAGCGACAAACTGACGACAATACAATTTGCATTTTCCGACCTCTTAATATGAAAGTTCGAGGCGCAAACTTAACTTTTGCAATTGCCTAATCAGCATTTGCACATTTACGAAATTATTTCTCGACTCAAGATTTTCAATTTCCAATTTTGTTGGTAATTTTGGTTGATAATAATCAACTTCAACGTATATTCTTTATTTAATCTTTTACATTTAATGAGAATCTGTGGATAAAGTTGTGGTAACAATTTGAAATTTGATGTTGACGGACACGATAGCAAAGAGAAGAAAATGGATATGGAAAATTTGAAATTGTTGTCACAGAAATACAAATCAAAGCTGAAGTTGCATAAGAATGAAACTGCCAATTTGAGACGGACGACGGATGAAAGTGTAAGCAACGACTTTCGAGATCTTTCAAGAAGCGAAAGTCCGTATACAAAGACAGGACCGCAGCCTTGAGGAGGAAAATCAAAGGTTAACTACACGCGAAACTAATTAGCGAATTTAGCATTTGTATATCGGATTGATTGCGCAATCTCTGTGCATTAGCATTCCGCATAACAAATTATACTAGAAAAACTCAAATTAATCCTGTAATTATTGCGAGTTGCAAGAGAAAACACATAGAGTACAGAAAAAGTCAACTTTTTTTACTGATGAGTTTCAATCAGCTTTTGATGCTCATGCAGAAAATATATTTATCATCTATGCAATTTATTGTATACCTGACACATTTATTTGTTTGTTTTTGTTCTTTCGTCAGATAATTATTACACTGATTCAATATAATCGAATTTTATTTGACTTAAAACAATCTAATATGTCATACGAGAATCACGAAATCAAGCAAAATAAAAATGTCACAATTTGTGAAATTAGCGTCATAATGAAAATTTTCCGCCGTGTCAAGATTATGCATGGTAATGTATATGTGTTTATACATTGCAAGACACATATCCAGATTAAACCATAAAGTATATACACTGAGAATGAATATTAATGCGCAATGTTTTTCGCACACATACTATACTACGACACACGTCTAAATATTTTTATGCATCATTAATTTATTTATACATATTTATATATTCTGAATAAACACTTTTTACATCGGTTGTTCAACGATTATACTTATCGGATTAATTTAACTCTGATGAAAAAAAAAATGCATTAAAGTCCTCGTGATAAATATTGACGCGCGCTTTTGTATATTGCGAGATTGGCATGAGCTGAAAAAAAAGCAAAACATACATGGAAGCATCGTCAGCTTTGAACTCGTTTCGTAAAGTGGATTAAAAAAGTCGGACGAAATGAACAGGAGTTATGAGACGCGTTTGATTCCGTTAAATTTGCGCGCAAATTCGGTCAGTGATTTTCGTTCATCCATTTTTTGCACCAATAATTGAAATGAAAGTACGAATCAATTTGATTTAAAAATCTATAAGAGATGGCCGCTTTTTCCGCGTTAGCTAGTTAACGTGACTCCGATTTTCTAGCGTCCACTTTTAAGACTTCACGATAGCTCCTTGATCAGTGATTAAAAGGAAAAGGGAAAAAAGTGGGGAGAGCCAGTGCGAGTCAAGCACGCGCGGCACGCGCAAATCTCCATATATAATTACCGCGCTCACATTGTAGAATGACATTCACATAAACCATGGAAACTCGAACCGATTGAGCTATCTCATATCTATCCAATCAGATTGCTAATATAATATTCGCTCATTTTTTGCTCACAAAATAGAATATGTTTCTATTTTTTTTTCTAATTATAAATCTAACAATCCAATTTTTCTTTTTTATATAAAGATTCTAAGAATAAAATAATTTGTGTTTTTGTTAACGTCTGCACTTTCAAACGTTTTAGCAACCAATCGAAATTCCGAGTATTCTGATATTTATTGATAATAAATTGATATTTTATGAAGATATTTATTATTGGCTATTTTTACATACAGTATTGGAATTCGTACAAGAATATTCATCTCGATCAAATCAATTATTTTGAGAGTGTACATTACTCAATAATTTCGAGTTTTGTGGTCAGGGTTTAAATGCAAATAATCTAAAGGACGGTTTTAAAAAACGAACACGTTCAAAATGTTTACAGTGTCTTCAACATCAGTGTTTGAAAAAATGACTGCAATTGAAATGTTTACTGTACAAAAGGAATATATCAACATGACAATGATTGGGGACGGTGGCGAAAGAAATGTGTTAATTAATAAATTAAAGCTTCATAAACGACTGCAATACCAAACGATCACTTCGAATTAAACACTGTCACAACAACCTCTGTCCAAAACGAAAAATAAGTGGCAGACGGGCTGTGTTCAAATTTTCAATGTAACCGTTATGGGCAAAGGTTGTTGTGGCAGTAATTTTTTAATTCCAACTGTTTGTTTGGTATTGGAGTCGATATTTAAAGTTTTAATTCTTTAATTAACTGCTCATTTGATTTGTCACTGTTCCAATCATTGTCACTTGAACGTTTTCATTTTGTACGACTCGTTCTAAAGTAAACATCAATTTAATTGCAGTCATTTGTACAGCACTGCTGAGGACTGTAATTATTGTTTTTAACCTTTCTGAATTATTTTTATTCAAGCCGTTGTTGTTACGGTCCCAGCCTATTTATAAACAACCATAGTTTAACTAGCTGGTTATATTTTTAGCAAAAATATAACCATTAATGTCGAAAAATTACAAACAATTAAAAGTAATAGTTATTATTTTGATAAGGTTAGTCTAACATTACCAAAGATACCAATATCTTCTTTCAATGTATCCATTTTTTAGTTCTGATAAAGACACTAAACCAGGAAGTCGAAACGTCAACAACAAAATTGTTTAGAGCCAGAATTTAATTGGCGTTTGCTTGATAAATGATTAATTTTTTTTAACCGATTTCTGATTGAACGTGATTGAAGTCACCTCTTTCTCTTTTTTTTTTTTTTTTTTTTTTTCAAACAAAATGTTCTCGCATGCATCGACACTTTGTATGAGAAACAATATTGCCGTGAATATTTGTTTTTCGCGGTAGCAAATGTTTAGTTATTTCCCTTTTTCGTCTTTATTCTCTCATCGTTAGCAAACAAAGAGAATGCTTGACAAGCGTACGAACGTACACATTGGCTGATAACTGATGTGTATATTTTGTACACAGAAAAGAAAAAGAAGCTCGTGATTTCAAGAATCGAGCTTGAAACATGTTCCACACGTTATTTCCGGAAGAAAAAAAAGTGTTCCAACTAATTGGACAAATGTGCAATTCAATTCGTTTTGTTTTGCTTTTGGTGTACAAGTGAATGTGTAATATTTCTTTTCAAACGTTCTGATATCACAGAAAATTTTTCTTAAATATTCCAAGACAAATTTCAGTCAATATTTCGATTACATTTGTTGTTTGTATTTTTAGAAATATTTTGCTAAACCCGTTGCCACATCACAGCAACAAATGTTACTATTTATTTTTCTTTTTTTTTATCACAATAAACTTTTATGTACTTTTCTTATACAGAGTAACTCGTACCTCCGTATCTGATCGAACATTAATATGAATGAAATCATAATCAAACATATTATCAATAACAAATGCTCATAACAAAAAATTCTGCCGTTCGATTCGATGCATTATTCACAGCATATAATTTTTCTGGATAATAATAATTTAAAATTCAAATAATTCTTTTGGCCACTAACCGATTACTTGTAACCCATAAGCTGATTCAAACAGATTATACATTTCAAGTATGTAACTATTTGAAGAGTAATTTAATTTATTAAAAAACCAAATAATAACATTAGTAATATCATTTAATTTACTTTGTTAAATTCGATTTTAATTTAAATGTATTTTCATTGATTAAATCAATTAATTTGTCCCGATTTCAATCTAAAAAAAAAGAGATTATTAATACTACATACAATAATTCTGTTATTTAAGAATAAAAAAAGGATGCAAATGTTTACTTTTAGATTAATTATTTTTTCCATTAAACAACAAAGACAATGGGCAAACGTATCATATATAGTTTGCTTGCGATTAGCGTAACGAAATTTGGAAGAATCAGTGAACTAGTTGTTGTCACAGGTGTCAGGTATTTTTTTCTTGTTTTCTTCTCGAAAGTATAATCATGTGCGCGAAGACCTTGGTGTCGTTCATTTTTTCAGACGCCAGTTCCACCATGTTAATATTAGATCAACTTTCAATTATTTGCCAACATTTCGATCGTCGGATCATGATATGCTCGCCCTGTCTGTGCGCCACAATTAAAACGCACTTATTTTGGTTCCACGCCAAACTTGTTGCTCAAATTTTCATCGAGATAGTTAATTATAAATTGACAATACTAGTTCTATTGCAATCGATCAACATTATTTAAACGCTTTTCGATCATTTGTTTCTCAAAAAATATACCTATTTTCATTTAAATTTCATTTTTTTTTCAAAGAATAAAATAATTGTTTTCATTAATTTCATTCATATAAAAAACAATAAATTTATTTCAATTAAATATCTCAATTAATCATGTATTTTATAATTTTCATTAATTCTAAGATGAAAGAATAATGTAATAAATAGGTCATTGTGTTCAACTTTATTTTAAGATAGATGCAAATTGAATTTCAAGTTCGGTCAAATAAAAAAATGCATTTTTTGAACTTAAACAACATAAAAATGATATGTTATAGACAGTTGTTTTGCACATTAATCAGTATGCACTGGCGGTATAATTAAGCAGGAATCAGAAAACATCGATAGTACAATCGATAATATTCGGTAGTAATGACTATCAAACACCATCAAGCGTTTTTTTCAGTTAACAAATAACAATCGGTAATAATACAAAAAAAAACTTTGTAACATTGACAAATTTAAAAATTTACTTGCAAAACATCTGGTTAGTTCACTGTATGATTTTTATTATTTTATATTTGTTTCTTTTTTGTTTATTTCACAAGAAAAGTGCGTTTGTTGGAATTTTAATGCCAATTAGTCAAAGTTTGATGTCGATTAAATATTTTTATACATAAAACTGAATATGCATATGGATTCATTTTATAAATCAATTTCTTTTCGATACGATAGTACTGTAGATAACTCTGTAATACGACTATATCGGTAGAATTCGATAGCCGGTCTATCGAGGTTTACCGATCCTTATAATTAAGTCATTGAACTTTCCTGTCTTTTTTTCTTGAAGTCAGCTTAACAAAAGTTTAAGTAATTTGATCAACTTTAATACAAATTCACGTTTTACAATTGTTTGATAAATTTATTCATGAAATATGCCTTCGACCGGTTTATTAAAAGGTAAATCGGAAAGTAATTTTACTAGATGAAAAAATGTTGTCAAACTATATCTAAAATTACGATCCAATTTATCCATTGGGCATCAAATGAACTTTCTAAAACTAAAATTTGAATGTTTGAGAACGAACCTTGACAACAAAAAGGATATTATACAATAGAAATTTACAAAAAAAATCATCAGGCCTGAAGCACTTGAGAATTATCGTCGCACAATTAAATAAATGTTACGCAAATGTGATTAAAAATAAATTAGAAGTTTAATTTAGAAAAACAAATTCCAATTTGTATTACGAAACATTTGTACGTTGTTTCATAAAGAAAATAACAATAATAAAAAATTGTGTTGAAAAGTTTACGACAATTTATTATCGTGTTAAAAAATCAGTAATACGAGATTAAAAAAAACAAATTAAACTAAATAATTTAAATGTATAGGATTTGTGAAAAACTTACGTTTTTAAAAATTCTTTGGAACCAGGATGCAGCGCTGAGTCCCGTCCCCCCGTGAAGGATTCGCGCACACGCGATACCAGCTTGCAGTGAGGTGCTCGCAAGAGCCGGAATTTCGCGCGTCTACTTAGCCAAAGAATCGCGTCTTTGGGCGTCGTGGTTATTTAGTTTCGATAAACTGGTGTAGGAAAAATCAGCACCCAGTTGGTAGGCGACGGTATATGGCAGAACTAATGAAAAAAAAAATTGGCTGGATCGTGGGTACTTTAAACACTGGTGCAGAGTTGATCACCGATCCGCGTAATACCGATTCAAGTTACGTCCGAGCGATTCGAGGGATCAGAGACAACTGCCGAGTAACGCACTTGGGATCCGCAATCAGCCGTTTACCCGGCGACTGACGCTAACTACTGCTTTCTGTTCTCGCGTTGTTTTAATTCTTCGCCACACAAGAGATCGTTATAGAACGCCGTGATGACGCTTTTCCGACTCAATTTCCAAGAAGCTAAAGCTGGAGGACCAATTGTAGAGCCGCTCTCTGAAATATTTTGAACAACAAATTATAATCCAGTCAATGAAAGGAAACAGGCGATTGACAACCTATTCATATCGGTAATGTTGAAACGTTATTGTAGACACTTGACCTTGTAAACCTCTGTGCCACATTTTTAATTGTCGCTCTTTAATTACCCATGTAATTAAGATACCCAAACTGGAATTCTAGAAATATCCCGAAAATTTGGCCATTTGATAAATTGAACCGGTCGCGAATCGCGAGTTTGTGTTTACATTTTCAATTAATGATTATCTTAATTATTAAAATTTCATTCGGTTTACGTGCTCCTCACTATCTTCACTCAAGTATAATCGAGTTGGTTATTTTCCATGCTAAAGTACCGATGCCAATGCGATCTTGATTAAGAGCTGCGTTTGATCCGATAACTTTTTTGGACTTAATTTTACCGTGCGACGTTTTCATCTTACACGAATTGCGATAATTAAATTGCTAAAATAACAAATGACAAAATTATGGACAATTAAGTTTCTTTTTTTTTCGCTTTTGCTTTTGATAATGAGTTTATCGCTGAGATCGGCTCGTCGGTGCGCAAATATGAAATTTGCAGTCGAACGGGGCTCTTATCAAAGAATCCACGAGCTAAACAATGCACGATAGTGCGTGCATGCTTATTTTTGTTCCGTTCTCCGGAGAATTTTCCATGCGTGATGACCATTAATTGTTGCCAATCGAACAATTTCACTTTTATCAAAACCAATCGACTCTCATTGTCAAAATAAAACAAAGTAACGGTAACTGTAACCAATTTTCTTATGCAATTGCTTGATGTCTAGACATGTGCATTGTTTGTTCAGCGATTTTTTTCTTTCGCGCATCGCAGAGGTTGTGTCAACAAAAGACAAATGAGTGTATTTTGATTTGATCGACTGTAAATATACTGAGTATCCCGAGAATTATCTGCTTGTTGATAATTTTTGTGTGTTATGCAATCCAGAACATTCGTTCGTATACTCTTCACACTAATTTGGAGATGATGTTCTAATGACCGTGATCTAACAGTTATATATATATATATATATATATATCAATTACAAAATTTAATCTGAGCATTGATTTTATTATAATTTGATTATCCAGAAAATTCTTGTCCAGTACCTCGATCATAGATTTAACTAGTTTATTATCTTTTGACTTATCATTATGAAAATTAAAAATAATTTAAAATTTCATTTAATTCAGACTCAATGTTATTGTTAGGAAATCAGCTGTCCGATGAGAATTCCAATTACGATCAGATTTCAGTATCATATAACATTAAACTATTTTGTCAACAATGTTAAGGTGTTGGGCGAGTTATTTGTCATTCGGCAATAGAAGTAATCAGTAGATAGACGTGAAATGATTCCTACCAATTTCCTTCAATTAAAAAAGTATGAATTAAAAATATGTTTTTTTTTTTGATCTCGTGGTATTGCATCATTAATTATTTTCAAAGAAGAAATCAAATTGTTTTTTACTTTAAAGCAAATGGTTTAGTACAGTGACAACTACAATACTAATTTGAATATGGACTTTTTGTTTAAAGACTATTTGTTTAGTAAAAAATTTCACTCTCGAGTATAAAGAAAAATGAAACCAATCGAACTAAGAAGGTATAATAAAATCTTGAACGAAAAGTTTAAAATTGTCACACTATGCGGAAAAAAATTAGTTATACAATAAAAATTGCACTTTCTAACAATAGAACTAAAACAGCATTCTGATAAGCTATAAATAAATCAACGATACTATAATAATCGCCATTAGAGTAGCACACTTTTTTAAGATAATGATCATCGACTTTCTTATAAAAACTAGCTTGATAAAAATTGAAACGTCGAAACGACACTTGCAGCTACAAACAATCGCCACCTCACACAGCAGATGCCTTAACTTCCTGACTTCCAATGACCAATGATAAAAAAACAGCAAAAACAATGTTTCGCAATAATAAATGATAAAACTTACGTAAAAAAGGCATCGAAATCGTATTACCTTTTATTTGACTGAAGATCCAGATTTCCTCACTGTTTATCAATAAAGCACTTGAATTGAAAGTGTCGTCACAAATCAAGGCACGTCCAGTGATTCGTCACACGTGGAAAAAATTACGCGAACGAATCTCCGACTTGGTTTCGTTATCGTGTCTGTCAGAGAACTCCGAACTTCACCATGCAGACCCCGCTACTTGAAGGACCGTTCTAAATGACGTCATGATCAACGTCACCGATAGTTCGATCAGATCGACGAACTCAGATCTCATTGACGTGTTGATGAAAGCCTTTGAATAATTTTGATAACAAAAGGAACCACGACACAAATCAAACAATTATACGTTCAAAACAATTTCACAACAATTTTTAATTCAAGTTTTTGATTTATTCAAAAAGGCGTAAAGAATGATCCGGCAAAAAAGCCGGGTAAGTTATTCAGCAAAGAGAAGCAGAAAAGTCGCAGTTTAAATGCAAACGACTTTTTTGTATAAATGTTTTAGCACATACTTTTCAAGTGACGATTGGTATCTTCGTCAATAAATAATTGTTGCAAGTATATATTTACTTCAAAAGACAACTTTCACGTTAGAGAGTTGTCATATGTTGGAGTAGCATGCTTTTTCAACGATAAAACGGGGTTTTATTTATAGACGCTTTTAAATTTGTAATTAATTGATTTTCTTTTACCGATATTTTTCATTCATATAAAAATATATAAATATTTGGACGTTGGTCAATGTATACCTTTTTATATTTCACTATATTTGGAGATTTGATTGTTTTATCATGAAAATATCCAAAATTTGATTCCGCATCATTTCTAATAAAACATCTAAATTAATTCATGACATCAATATCTATTTTATTTTATGAATCAATCGGTTCAATTAAATTTCACTCGGTGACATACTTTTTTTTGTTTCCTTCTAAAGAAGAATATATTGTATGTCGTTTGCAGGGATTTCAGAAAACTTGTTCGAGCAAATTTTCAAGGATTCTTTAAGTTTTGAAGAAATTCATGTGCTTTTACCATTAACTTACGAATTTGCGACAAAAAATTATTTTTTGATAAATTTTTTATTTGAAGTGAAAAGAATCAGATAAAATGTTTTTTATCTAGAGCTATCCAATTGTTTTTGCTAAACATTAAAGAAGTCGATAATTTTCTACAGATTCATATTTTACACATTCGAAGTGAGAAAAAAAAGTGCAATATTGTTGTAGTTGTTTGCAATAACAATGATATTTATGTAAACAAAAATTCATTTTCTAAAGCCATGCTCATTGCCATGCCATAGTGAAACTTTGACGAAAAATGTCTTCAGAAAATTTAATAGTTATTTCCAGAAATGTGTAGTAAAAGAATATTGAATATCTCCATTTACCTACAAAAAATTACGACCTACCTGCGATTAATAAATGAAATCAATAAAATAAAGTTGTATTTATTTTTGATGCGTGATTAAATAACCCTAGATAAACCATTCAGTTTGAGTTAAGAAGTAATCAGAAAGATCATCTAACAACAAGCTTCACATCGAGCTCTAATTTTATTTACGAATAAATTTATGATATTAATTTGCTAAAAACATTTTTTAATATTTTGTTAAAATTAAAAGAGTTTATCGATAAGTTAGTTACTTGATAGTTATTTTTTGGCAATTAAAGTTATTTAAAGTTATTTCTAGTACTGAGTCTTAGTTATTCTGAAACGAAATTTTGGAAATTTGCGGAGATGTATGATTATAATTAATTTATAAACAGAAAGAGATGTGTATAGTCATGTTTGAAAGATTTTAATACAATCATGCTGCAATTAAAAAGAGTTTGTACATTATAATGTAATAAATTCAAAGTTCGAAGTAAATCATTTAAATTAAGAAAAGCAATTAAATAATATCTTGTTTCCAAATTGATTAGTAAATGTTTGTTATGAATGATACTCTAATTAGATACGCAAAACAAATGTTCAGTTCACTGCAAACTGGCTTGAAACCAATTCGTTATCTCGCCCTTAGTCATCATAGCGATGACAAATATTCGATATAAAAAATTTTACATTATAAATACATGCGAAATATAATCCTGGCATTGTGAAACTTGTAAACATCTATCGACAAAGTTAATCTACATTTAAATCTTATTTTTAACTTCTGTAAACAAATCGATACAAATGGTCATCACGTTATTATGATTGTGCAACCGAAGTCACTTTTCAACCAACGTCCAATTATTTCCCAGGTTTCGAAAAATTGACACATACCATTTGAGAGACGTATTTTTCCATGATTTTTATTGAAAAAAAAAATGTTACTAAAGAGAGGGCAAATTTGTTTTCAGAATTAGAAACACATCTAAGCGACAGCGTGTGTTTGTGTGCACTTTTCGTATACACGGCGCATAATGGTCAAGATAAACGTGCATGAAAAGGAAGAGCTTTAGATCTGTAGTCACTCGCGCGTGTCCGCTTGGCGCATCAAAAAATATACGAGGAGTGTTCATTATCCGCCGTTACATCCTCTCTTCGTCAATGTCGACAAGGATAATATTCATTCAATAAATTAGACATGAAAATGGGAAGCGCCTTTATTCGTTCACTTTATACAAAATGTATTTCTATTTTCCTTCACATGTTCGGATTTATCACTCAACCAGATTTCACAATTCAAGTTTTTTAATTATTTTCAAAAAGTTAGTATATCAAATTAAATAGAAATACATTAAAAAATTGCAACTCTATTTAAAGAATGATAGAATTTGTGCCAACAAACTGAATTCTTAAACAAAAAACTACTTGGACGTGACTCGTTTTTTTTCGCACAGGTGTAAGTTTTTAGACAGTCCCAATAGAACAATCCATATAATGTATATGTATATAACATATAAATTATATTTAAATTATATAAATTGTTCTATTGGAGTGGGGACCACTTTGGTATCATTTTTTAAGGAAGCAGGAGGAGGAACAAATTCTGGATGGAAACTGTGTTAGATCAATTAATTTAAAAAAGTTGCCAAAACAATATTGAAATGAAAATGTCATATTGACGTCATACGCGATATTATTAAAAGTTACACAAATTATGTGGCTCTTAAGTGTGTACAAAAAATTCCCAATAATATGTAAATTGGAGTCGTTGATATGAAATGAATAAGTTATTATTTTCGGTTATCAACAAATATTTATTCATTTCTATATAGTCTTTATGAAAATGATGATACAAATTTTCTCATGATCAACTGCGAAAAAAAACAGTTATATTTTTAAATTAATTTTGACGCTGTTAATTTTATATTATTTTTATCTAATCGCTTTTTCGTTTCAGTTTTATCACGAACTGCATCAATAACATGTTTTGTTCTTCTAGAATCATTGTTGTTCAAAAAATCTTATGTTTTATTAAACTAAACAGGGGCAGATTGTAATCAAGGATTCTTTAAATATGCGACGTCTAAAGATTGAACAGAGTCTAAAGAGTCTAAAGATTTTATTGATTCATAATAATTACAGATAATTTTTGTTCTTACATTCGACAACTCAGAAAAAAAAGAAGTTAAAGCACCTGAAGAAGTGCCTCATCACTGTACGATCATGTGAGCTCATAAAAGCAAACGCGGAGGAAATACTCAGGTAGCCATAGTTAACAAACACTCATTGTTTGTCCACATGATACTCAAATCTACCTGATAAAAGTTATCTCAATGGTAACATGCGACTTTTATATTTGCCAAGAAAATGCCAAGAAAATTATAGACGTGCGTCATTATTCACAAAAAAACTTATCTACTCCATACATTTGATTTCTTTCTAATATTTGTTTTTTTTTTTTTTTTTTTCATTTTAATGTCATTTCTCATCTCATGCATCTCATTAATTTTATGTAAATCATTTATATAAGTATATAAATATTCATTGTCTAAATTGAATTGCAATATGACGATTGAGTATCATTAAAAGAACATATACGCACAGAACATGAACTTAAAAAAATTTGACATGTAAGAGTATTTATATTTGATTATGCGTTCGTGATTGTGAAATGATGAATTCGCGGGTTTTACCGAATAAAATGTGATAATTGAATTATGCTGCGAATATAAGTACAATGAACATGCGTAATTCGGTAATTGATGATGTTTGCACAAGCTCGCACTTTTATTCTGTGAATACGTATGATATTTGACGATACAGAGCGCAAGCGCAAGTGTCATTTGTACAAACAAGCCTGATGTTCCTTCTCTCAATTAAAACCTACGTCACGCTGCACAAAGCAATAAATTATGCCAGTGTAACATGTACGAGCGGCAATCATATGTCGCCAATAATTTATGTACTAAATTATGTAGCACTCAGATTACAACTGTGAAACACGTTTTGAGTGTCTTGGCAGCAAAAAAATAGTTTCCTCAATCAGGCAAACAATTTAGTGAACGCTTTTCAACAAGTTTTTTTTTCTTTCTAGCATTTTTATCATAAAAAACAAGAACTTTAACATGCGGATATGACAGTGAGAGGTGTCATTAGCAGAGAAATTATTAGACAATAATTCACGACAAATCCGTACTAAGGAATGAAACGAACTCTAGAATATTAAAGTTCAACGATATTGATAATATAAACATAATTTACATTAAACACATTAATGTAAACCATATCACTCCAAATAGAATACTCCATACATGTATAAAAAAAGAAACCTATCATCCTAATTTTATTTTTATGTATAAAATCCAAGAGGTTGCTCACTAACTGGGAAAGTGTACAAAAGATCTCAATTTTGAAGTCTTTTGAAATACTTGAAGTCAGACTTCAACTTGGATTTGAAATACTTGAAATATTTTGACTTCATCAAAATTTTCAGACTTCAATAGTTGAAATACTTGAAGTGATTTCAAAAAGATTCCAAAAAGAAAACTTTTGAAGTCTTTGAAGTATATTTGTTAATTATTTTAATCAATTATTATTTATAGGCAATCATAATTTTGCCATACATAAGATAATTACTTGGGAAATAAAATGTAAATACAGGTTAATTTTAATTCAACATGAATTTTTTAATTTTATTATACAAACTTGTTGGAAGTCTTATACTTTCATCGTCGAAAAATGGTTTTGAAAGAGTATACATGTATTGATCTACATTAAAATATCCATGTACGTCCATTGGAACATTAATAAAAAAACCTGGCTTATCTTGAGATGTTTCATACCAATGGCATAGCGCGCCAATTTCTTTGGTATTTTTGAATTCAGTGCTAACATAAAAAATACAGTACTCTTGCCTTTTTAAAGTTTTACCTTTTCTGTATGCAAAATCTAATACATGAACAATCAAACATGAACTATTGTGCTTTTGAAACAAACACCAATCACCCAAATAAATTTCTTTACTTTTTTTGAAAAAAACAATATCGTCACTTGAAGTTTGCTTTTTCTGTTTGCTTAATTCATTAGATCGTACTCTTACTAATCTATCACTACTCAACATATCAGTTGTATTTAACAGCCAACAAATTGATTATTTTCTAACAATCATTTCCATATTAGATTGGTCATCAAATGGTCAAACAAATGGACTTCGCGGATCTAATTTAATTTTAGATTGATCAAATGAATAAAATTGTTAAATTGTGAAGCACTTTGTCATCAGCACTTTTCGTACTGTTCAGTTCGTTTAAAATATTACATTCTAAAATATTTTCATTTTCGAGATCACTGTCATTTAAATTTTCATCCAAATCCACGTTGACTTCCACCGTTTCTATTAGAACTTTATCACAATCATGAATCTGAACGTTTAAATTTAATGATTCCACTTTTGCAAAAGCGTCTTGTATTGCTTGATTAATCATCATCTTTATAACTTCAAACTTTGGTAACTGATAAATTGGACAGGAATTATTCTTTATTTTAGATCTCGAAAATGAAAATAAGTTGGTCTTTTCAGTAATATTACCAAAAGAAATATCTTCTTGTAACTGGATTCGTTTTACGCGATGAATCTTTTCTGCTAAACTACAATTAACGATTGTTGAATTCGTTGTACTCAATGATCTCAATTTTTGAAAAAAGTTTTCACATGGCTGGCTACTATATAAAAAAGGTAAAAATATGTTTTTTTTAATGGCAGAATGGTGTGAATTAAACCATTTGCATTTATCTCCATGCATAAATACGTATTCGATGACAAAAAATTGTATGTTAATGAGTATTCTGATGTTTCATTTAGCCATACTCGCCAATATCTTAAAATTAAAATACAAAACCAACATCTATAAATGCGCGTTAGAGGATCTAATGTTTTATCACCAAACGCAGTCATGAAAGATCTAATAATTTGCAGATATAAAACTGTTCCTACACTATCTGGAACATGTTTAATTAATAAATCAATTACTCTTGGATCGCTGATTTTTTCTACAGATGAATAGTTCATTTTGTCTTTAAGAAACAAATCCGTATGCGTCAAACAATGCTTATCTTTCGATTGAGAATCTAGTAATATCCGCAAATGTGTACAAGATATTAAATAACTTCCAATTAGTAAAATTGTTGAACTTGAACTTGCAACGAAATTAAATTCGGTTCAAATATTGCATGAAAGTATGGTATTTCAGTTTCGTTGTTCGAATGATCTTTAAAAGTAAAGTTGTTGATGCCTAACTTACTTTCAATTCGCATAGCTCTTAATAACCGCGGATCTCCATCTGAGGAAGTACCTAGTACATGTATATTTACTTCGTTCAAATATTTGACGATATAATTCCAACGAGCGATTACATCAGAAGTATGAAATTTGCTGTCTGTCCCGAATAAGCATAAACAAAACGCTGGTACATTTATTACTAACGGTTGTGCCATTAAGACATAAACTAAAATTGCTACTTTACCGGTCTTAAAGCTTCTTTCTATTTGGGCTGCACAAGTTGCTTCAAAAGCACCTGCTTCTGGCAAACCATTTTTGGCTAGTTTCAAACTAAAACCCAGAAGTTTATTTGTATTAGAGTCATAAGAATTACTGTACACGACCAGTAATTCTTGTCGCATCTTCACTCAACCAAATGACAGGCGGGGCATTATGTGAAATTGGATAATCTTTTAACTCTCATAATCTGAGAACACCTTTTATTTCGCAAGACTGTTTTAATTACTCTACAAATCGTCTGCACAGATGGGATTGGCAAGTTAGCATATAAAATTTCATACAATGTTCTTCCTTCTACCGTGAAAATGTATGTGCAGAAAAGTTTCAATTTTTCCTTATATCTGCAACTTCGCGATTTTAAATTTAAATTTCTCTCGGCAGTTTTTAAAAGTTCTTTAAAAAATTAGACTGAACAGCTTCTGCAGAATGAGACGTTGCATTTTATTAATTTTTATTTTGAATAAGATAAGATAAAGTGTTTCTCAAACTTTCATTTTCTTTTCATAAAGATTGAATTTGGTCAATTATTGGAAAGTATTCAGTGATTTTAGTTTGGTTTGGAGTTATGGAAGAATGCATTTGTCTCATTCTACGAGCTGAGCATGTGTTAGCCAATGGTTTTTTTCCTCGAGCATTCGTAGTACTTTTATGTTTGTCGAGGCAGCCTGCTCGAAAACTACCTCGATTTACATTTCCCCCCACGTGTTGTTGAACAGAAGATTAAAAGATTTAGAAACCATTTGACTGATACTTGGAAAACTATGAAAGCTCATCAGATTCTGCACCTTCAGGTTGTTGAGGCAGCATCGGCCCTCCGAATGAATTGTTTTCAAGAGTGTTTTCGACTTCCTGAAATATTAGTTAATTGACCACAAGTATTTTAAATTTAATATTATTTTAAGTATGTTAACCTTGGCATCCATTCAATTGCAGTTCCTGAGATTAAAGATTTAGTGTCTCAAATGAAAAACCATCTCTAGTTTAGAAACTATGTCCAGGACTTCTTATTTTTCCTTCGCGTTCGGTTACACCTGTAAATATAAATTTAATCAATATAACATCAATGTAACTTCAAAATTAACATTAAAAAAAAATACAAAAAATATGTAATTTAATAGTAGTTTGTGATTTTTGCAGTGACGACACAGAACTGTCATTTGAATGATTCAATTCCACAGTGGCATCAGATTCGAAGTCGGACTGACTTATATTTACAACTTCGGTATCCTGTTTCTTCTTTTTGATATTAGAATTAGTGGTATCCACGTTTGATGATTTACGCTTTCCCGACTTTTTTGATGTATTGACAGTTTCATGCTGTCGGTAGTGTTTACAGTAATTAGAAATCACCCATCTTGATTTGTATTTTGAAGTACAGTTTACTTTTGAAATCGTCAGTCTTTTTTCGCAGATGATACAGCTTACTTTAGCCGTATAAGAGTAAGAATCAGGGAGATTACTCATTGTGTAGACTTTGAAAACAGAAACTTCCACTCTCAAGTTTTCTGCGGTAGGTTTCAGAGGTTTGTCGAAGCATTTTGCATCCATATTTTGTAATTTTGTCTCTCATCTTCAAGGTTTTGGTCACTGGAACTTGAAGTTGCAGTGACCAGTTGTAGACACGTTGAGTCTTACTTGAAGTTTCTGGGAGCTGTATTAGTTGAGAATTATTCGTTTGCCAAAAGTCGGGTGACTTTTTTTGTACAAAACTGACTAACTCAGTGAACGTATACTTAACTCCGATCATAAATTTAAAATTGCTGGGAGATTTATGGTATCGGCTATAAAAATGTTCCCTGTTGTCATCGTCCTCCAAAAAAAACATCATTTCATTTTGTGCAAACGTTTCTAACTTGACGATGGTGTCAGAAGTTATATGTCGAAAACCTAGTGGATTGGCCAAGTTGTTTAATTTTAAAATCTCCTTCACATGCAGAGGAAGAATTACTCCCGTTCCACTCTCAAGTAACTCCCAAAAACGTTGTTTAACAGTGACTTCATTATCATGGAGCTCGTCAGATTTGTTCGACAGACTTGGATTGACATCCATGCCGACTGAAAAAAAAAACACTAAATTATTTACATTTATCACACAGACAGTTTTGTTTTTTTAAGATAATGTTAGATGTTTTCAACAGTTTTTACAATGTCTTTTCGTTTACGTTTTTTATTTGGTAACTTTTTTTCTGAGTAAGTCACAGAATTAATGTTAGTTACAATTTGGAATGTATTTTCAATAACTTTGAATTACACTTACCAGTTTGTTGATGAAATCTAGTTGAATAATTCTATTCAAATAAACATTGAATAAGACTACACTTTTATAGTCCTTTTTGTAGTACACTTTTTTTATAATAATAATTTTTACACTTTTTTTTAATTATAGAAGATAAGCTTCTTTGCACACAACAATTGGCTTAACAATAATTTTTGCACTTGAAAATGAGTTAGATTAACCATTCATAAGAACAACGGACGAAATACAACATGTTTATCTCAACGAATGCATCTAACATGTATTTCAAGGTGGTGGGACTCTTGGTGTAAAATTTCAAAAGAGCGAGAAAAGCGCCACTTTTATTTAAATTTAAAAACTTTTACACTCTTGAGTAAAACTAAAAGTTTATTATATGACTTCAAATTTACTATCAATCAAAAATCGCAACATACTAAAAAGCTTTATCATTATGAAATGAATTATTGTGAAAGTTTTAATTCATTTCAAAACTAATATGTATTACTATAGACAGAGTGGCACAACTTATCAAAAAGAATTTCAAAGTATTTCAAGTATTTCAAAGTACTACACATTGTTTCAAAGTATTTCAAAGTATTTCATTTCACGATTTGAAGTCTTTGAAGTATCTGTTTTTTAGGACTACAAAGTATTTCATTTGAAATAGTATTTCAATAATATTTCAAAAAGATTTCGAAGTATTTCAAGACCAAGTGGTCGAAAGACTTCACGAGTGAGCAACCCCTTGATAAAATCATATTAAATTAGATGAATTTTATTACATTGAATGATGCACATCAAACAACAAATTTTTTATTACATGGATCAATGAGAAATAAATATGGAGTTTTAATGATTTTATTGTTTGGACAAAAAAATGCTGTATCTTTATCCAGACAAATAAAGAAACTGAGACATTGCAAAGTCAAAGTTTGTTACATATATATTTGATGAACAGATATCACATATTGGTATTGCTTCCACCAAAGCCATTTATAGGTCAAAACCTTTTGTTTTTATTTGAAATGGTTAGGTAAAATGAAGATTCTCTATAGTAGAAATTTGTTAAGCTCGTCCACGTCAGAAGATTGGATCCAAACATGGTTTTGTCTTGGAAATCTTAAATCAGGCTTCCATGTCAAATCCATAATGACCCTAAGCAGAAAACCTGATCAGATTCTCATGCTGTAACGCTCGGATTCGGTGTGGGCCGATAATGGAAATCCAAATATTACATTTTCTGTCATGGTCTCTGATGAGGACCTTATCAGAATTCCATACTCAAACCAGTTCTTTGTTTGGAAATTTAAATAAGAACCTTGCTGAAAATCCATGTAAATCAATTTTTAATATGATTTTTACATAAAATTATTATTTTAATTTATGATCAAATAAAATGCAAGGAAGCAAAGATTTTTTCCCGATTTTTTTTTGTAAAAAAATAAAAGTTGCAATAAACACTGTCGATGTAAAATATGTAAATAATGAAATATTATAGAAACTGTTTACACGTAATGAACATATTTCGTGTTATAAAAAACACCGAGCTTTATTAATCTTAATTAAAAAAGATTCGATCAGGGCCAGAACGAATTCAAATTGTAGCAGTTTCTGATCAAGTACCGGTCAAGAACTATACTTTTCTGATCAGATCGAGTTTCAGCCCTTTTTCAATTTTTGGGATTTTTGTAAAACATATAACGAGGCAATTTTCTTCTTTTTGTTTCTCGCTTCACTTAATCTACCAGTAGCATTGCAGTCTTTATACAGCTTTTTCAACACCTAACTCGAATTTGGTCAACTAGGTTGACCAAGATCTATCTACATAGAAAAAATTTCATACCATTAATCATTGAGAACCTAGGTTAAAATTCCTTAAGTTTCTATTTTAAGTAATCCCGTTGTTATATCCTTGTGTAATTGCTATTAAAACATTTTTATCTTAAATAACGACAATATATTTTCATTTAGAAGCTTAAATACCCCGTAACAGTTTATTTTTTATATTTCCTTTCCAAATTTGATGTTGATAGTTGTTCACGTGAAATAGATATTTATATTATCGCTATGGGAAGTACATCCTTCAGCCTACGTATGTCGAAGACTATAAAATAAATGCAGCACTACACATATTGCTTCAATCTTATTAGGTCATTTATATTAGGACAGTCATAATATGTCAGCCTATACAGGGTGGTCGTTTTAAGTTGAGACAAGTGAATACCTCGCGAAATTTTCATCGGATCGAAAAACTGGAAAACACGTGTTCAATATTTTTCAAA
>JAQQRF010000704.1:0-72118 GCA_030523145.1 Trissolcus brochymenae | reverse complement strand
ATTGAACTTGACAATATATACATAGCACGATAGGATTCGATGAAAATTTGTCATCTACACTCATATTGGTATTTACATCCCGAATTGTACGCTTCCCTATGGAACAAAACCATTCCCGGAGGTACGCGTTCGAAGTAACATTTGTTTTAAGATACAATTTTTCAGGAAGACCGGAAAATGTCTTTCAGAAGCTAATTTTGTGTTACTTTTTTTGTTGTCAATTATTACAGTCTACCTTGCCTCGCTATTTACAATAAATTAATGTCGATTATTTAATAATTTGTGTATGTTTGCGTTATTTTTCTTTAACATTCTATAAATGCGCACTTTTGTACAAAAAAAACCAAGTTTCATTTGACCAACTTGAATCTCGGTCGCGGTAATAAAATCGCCTGATCTTTTGTCATGATTATTAAAATTTGCCTGCGGAAAAAAAATCAATCAAAAAGATGCGACAACGTTTGACGAACGTTTTTTTACAAAATATTATTGCAGTGGTGCCACCTGCAATCGTGGTGCCATTGATCGTTTTACGTCCGACACAATTTTCCAAGACATGCGAGATCAAGATGTAAGTTGAACAAAAAATTATGGAAAAATTAAAAAAAAATACAACATCCAGGTTGCACCCAGATGACGCCACCTGGTGGATTCAGAGAACCTTATCTTGTAATGAGATCCGTTTAAAGTTTAACTATAGCCTTGCGGGTTAATCTATAAGTTCGTCAAATAAAGTCCCTGAAGCTTATAAAAATTAGAAGTAAAAAAATTTTTTCAACGGACAATCATAAATGAAAGTGTCGTCAGCGCCAGATGGCGCTGTTGGCGCTTTAGTCGAAAATCTTATCTCTTGGACGATTTTCTTCGGTTTGTTGATCGTTTGTTATGTCGGCTTTTGGACTTTGTCGGCTGAACCCAAGGTAATGTAAACTCACTAAAAAAGGTAAAATGTGTGTTATTTATTTATCATATGTTGTAATTTGAAAACTAATTTGTTCATTTGAATTCACTATTTTTGGTCGATTTGTTTTGTTTAATTGTTTGCAAACCTTGGGGTGAATGTGGGGACAAGTGATCCAAAAGCAGTGACAGGTAACTGGGGATCCACTTGGAGACTCTGCACCTGATCAATTTCGGGCCAGAGGGAGTTGATGGTCTCCTCTTCTGCGGTAGAGGGACACGGTCCACTGTGATTCGTGTTGTAACATGTAGCCAGATGATTTTGCCTCTCAAGTCTCTGTCGCAGTTTCTCGATATGTCTCTGTTCTCTGAGAATAACAAACAATTTACTTTAATCAGCTTTCATTTTTCTAATAAATACGATAAAAATATTTAGTTTATTAATAAAACGATTTGCAACAAACTTTTTTCATTCGTGGCATTTTCAGAATAAAATGTAGTCTTCAGCGTAAGGTGGTAACTTCATTAAATTGCAGTTTTCAATAATATAAAAATACGATGAAAGAATAAATAACAATACAAAAGGAAAAAAAATAGACTTAGAAAATAATACAAAATGAATGGAAAATCACCTTATCCTTTGAACATCCCATCTTTTCCTCCTCCTTTCATCATTTTCAAGTTTCTGGTGTCTCTTGTTAAAAATTTCATCATCGAGATTTTCCGTGCCCTCCATCGTATAGCAACTGGTGTAAACCTTGAGTCTCCAGTTAGGAACTTCCAAGGAACTGCTGTTATCCGGCGGCGATTGTTCCTTCAGATTCATAGCGAACCCACTCTCACCCAACGCGGTGTAATAATTGTCCTCGGTGGTCAAACCAGACTCTTTTCTAGGCTTATTTTTCTTCTCTGATCGTTTATGAGCCTCGTGTAGAGAATTCTTAGCGTCCTGGTTGGTCGAACTCGTGTCATTGCTCACCGTCGAGGAGGAAGAGACCCCGCGCTTACGTTTACTCGATGAGTTGTTGTTGATCTGGCTCAAATCAATCCGACGCTTTTTTTTCCCCTCCCAGTCGGGATCGGCTTTCACGTCGGATTTATCTGGCTCTTCCTGCTTCACCGTGGTTACGCCTCCGCTCGTGTTCAGACGAATTTTGAACGTCTCGTTGTACTGCGGACTCGAACCGCCCAGGCCTTGCGATGACCTGGTGTAATGGTCGCTTGTTGATGCGACACTCACCTACAAAATACACATATTCATCAGAATACAAATTTATAGTTTTTTCAACAACACTCTTTATTTTTTTAGTGTTATAAAAATGATATATATTTTTCGACTTTTGGTTTTCACCGATATGAAGCGCTTTGCAAACATTTTTAATTTAGTTTCATTTTTTTTATTATTTTTTATTCTAGTTGTTTTGTTTGTTTACATTAGTTTATATTGTTTGTTGTTAGAATATGTATTTATATAATTTAATTTAATTTTGTTAATTAGATTCTGATATGAAAAATTCAATAAAATAATTACAGAGTTCACTGGAGGAGGCGAACGTGAACTTGTGCACTCCGGACCTGAGTTGTCGGAAGGCTCGCCGCGCAGCTTCTGCAGGCTTACACGTCTGTCCATCCGCTCCAAACGGAGCTTGAGCTGTAAAAAACAAATATTCAAATAATCTTCAAACAAATTTGAAAAGCGAAAAACAATCAACAATTTCGAATTCAACATTTTTCAGCCAATTATTTTATCCCAAAATAAGCCTTTGAGATTGATGTTGTTTATATATATATATATATTTTGTTTTTTGAATAAGATTCCAGTTTTATATGAATGTAAATAAATGTAGAAAAATAGATGAATAAAAATGAATCGAATAATATTTTTCTAAACAAGTTTTTTGTTTGGTGATTTCAATTAACCTAAAAATGTTGACATGTTATTATTTTGTGCCAGAAAAAAACATATATAGCTAGTGTAGAGATGATTGAAAATAAAAGTAATTTAATATGGAAATTTTAAAACAAAAAGAATGTACCACTTTGGGAAAATAATATTTTCCTAGAACCAACATTTCCACAAAACCGAAGAGTAAACAACTTAAAAAAGGTTATATATAAAAAAAAGGAAAAAATAGTTTTTAAAAAATAATGATAAACGCGAACACTTCACAAAATTCTAAATTCCAACTTTTGTATTTGAATGAAAAGTTGTTTCTTTTTTAATTCGCTTTGAAATACAAAATGCCGCACGTACGAAAAGTAACCTTCAAAGTCACGCATATAACGGAAGTTCTTCGACAAGATAAAACTTGTACGATGGTGCATTCAAAATAAAGGTATAAAGTGTCACTGACTGTTGGAAACTGTGCTGATTTTTGTTATGATATGATTCTTGACGTAATTTTACGTTCTAGTATGTTTCGTTCTTAGTTTGTTTAGTGTGTTTTGTCTATTTTTATATAATATAAAAATCATCATTAAAAATCAAAGTTGTGAGAATCAAACTCAAAATCTTGAGAATTGTGTATTTTTGTATAATCATGAATTATAAATAATAAGAATCTTAAATTAAAAAAGAGTAGAAAGTTATTAAAAAAGTGTCAAAGTTCAAATCATATGCAGTTGAGAAAATCTTAGAGGTGATACATTTTCAACCGAAAGTGGTTTTGGTTGTTAAAATTATTTTAATTGAAAAAAAGCGGTTAAATTAAAAGTTACAAAGTATAAAAATATAGTAAATTATTCAAATTCTTGAAGGTCAATTACGTATAAAAAATTGAAAAATAAAAGGCAAAAATTAAAGTTGTAGGAAATAAAAATAAATTGAATTAAGTTTAAATAAATAAGTTTGATGAAATGAAAAAAGAAAAAATAAAAAAATGAATTATATTTGAAGGACAATTTGGTTGTTTGATTGTTGTGAAAAGTCGTGAATTGTCAACAATACAGTGTCACACTCGAGTGACAATATTTGAGGTTATGAAAATGCCAACTGGCATGAGTGAAAAAAAAAGCATAAAAGTGGCTGGCGCTGGAAAAAAGGGGGAAAAAAAGAAAAGCCGGGAAAGCTGTGTCGGCGAAAAAAAGCCGTTGTGCGCATCGCGCAAGCCCTTCAATTTGCGGCAATTTGCGGGTGCGCGCGCACGATCGGCGTACCGTCTCGTTTTCCTGTTTGAGCGCGGCAAGGAGTTTGTCCTTGGTGACGAGTTGCTCGGACTGCTGCTGAATGAGGTCTAGATGCAGGAGAAGTAGCTCCTTGAGGTGCTTGACCTCGGTGAGGTCCTGGTGTCTGGGCTCGTTGCCGCGAAGCGGGCTGGTGGCGGTGCTCGCGGCGGTGGCGCCGTTGTCGGTCATGCTCGCGTACATGTGGTCGAAGTCGCAGGGGAAGCCGCCCACGCCACCACCGCTCTTGGCGTCGACGGCGCTGCTGTCGCTCGGCGCCAGCTGCTCGTCGTTCGTCGCCGCGACCATGTCGCCGATGTCGGCCTCACCGTTGAGCAGGCACGACGTCGGCGAGCCGTGGGACATGGCGCTCTGGGGCCGCGACGCCCACGGCTGTAACGCTCATTGGTGAGGGCACGCCGCGAGTCCCGCCGAATTCACACCACCCGCATTTCCCGCCCTTTTTCCGCGCCGCTAAACTGCCCGTCCGCTTCGACAGCCAAAGCCTCTTTTCAACTCCACGCAATTCTCCAAATTCACAACCGAGTCGATCTTTCTCGGCACGTCCGGCCGCTACTGAAGCTTCGGCCTGCAGAGTGGGGATCTCCGGCCGACGGTCCGAGAGACAACTGCTCATACGAACAAAGCTTCTGTCTCTCTCGCCAACGGCTGCCCATCCTGCTCAAAACAGAGAGAGAGAGAGAGAGAGAGAGCAGCAAACTTTGCTATCGACGCGCCAGACAAGTTCCGATTGGTGGAACACCAACATTCGTGAGGGCGCTCATCATCCTAAGCTGCGCCAATCAAAAAAGTTCAATGCGCTCGGAGACCACCGAGCGAGAGCAAGATCGAGAGTTTAGGAACGCAGTTGCTCTTTTAATTGGATCAAGCAGCTTTTTGTTGAAACGATTCGTAATATACCAACGAGACTATTTCAAATTCAAGTATTCCAAATTTTCATTTTGTTTCATGTTTTTTTTTTTTTCTTCTCAAAATTATACAATTTTGTAAAAATAAATGCACGAGTGCAATAATATTCACAACAAGTTTGAGTGGTTCTACGGGAAACATATCTATTTAGCTGAGTCCAAAAACTCATCATTTTAGTTTTAATAACACATT
Organism: Trissolcus brochymenae; assembly: GCA_030523145.1. Lineage (NCBI taxonomy): Eukaryota > Metazoa > Arthropoda > Insecta > Hymenoptera > Scelionidae > Trissolcus > Trissolcus brochymenae. The sequence goes on along the minus strand of JAQQRF010000704.1, from coordinate 66,934 downwards.
CTTGAAATATTATTTTTCGTATAGCTTGACTTGTTCAAGATAAATAAATAAGTTTCGAATTTGAAATCCCCTGTGACACCCTTTTTTTATAAAAAAATGTGAAAATGTAAAAAAGTCGCGCTAAAAAGAACCACTCTTTTAATCGCGATAACTTTTTTATTTTTGTATCTAGATTAGTTCCAATATAGTCTATTCTAAAACTTTCATCATGTAATTTAAGATACTCGTATCAAAAATATTTGCTTTTTAACATATCTTAGTTTTAGCAAAGGGGATAATACAAGTTTCACAAGTTAAAGAAAAAATATAAAGAAAACAAAATTTATGATATAAGCGTGTTACAGTGTGTGTGATTACAGATTAGTCAGCAGCTCACGAAAATTTATGCTTATTCAAGAAATACAAAAGATCCAAGTTTTAAACTATTGACAACATAAAAATAGATCATTTTCAATTGAAGTCATTTACTTCACTTTCTTTTTTATCTTTGCTATATTTCAATGAAAAATGTAAATTAATTGTAAAAATATCGCAAATAAAATATAAAGTGACAGTGGTCACTTAGTTGCGCAAAAAATTTTCGTACCTTGATTATTAATCCATAAATCATATGTTGAACTAGATAATTATAATATATGTTGTATCAAAATGTAAATAATATTGATAGTGATAAAAAATGTATTAATTATTCAAAAATGAACTGTTTTACAACCGTCTATCCTGCTCTAGTGAAAATTCATCAGGGCTCCTCTAAATGATATTTTCAGGGCTAATCAGGGCGAGCCTAGTTTAAATCGAAAAATATGGTTTCGAGGAGCCCTTCGAAAGACTTAGACAATACCATTCAAGGGATCATTTAGGGCGTTTCTCGGGCAGGTTACAGCTCGCTATTTGATTAGCTATTAGTGTTTATAAAAAATATATAAAAGGCCATTCACGAGGCCCTATGAGGAGACCCCTCAAGTATTTATTCAATTATTTAATATTGTTTGATTCATTTCATTACCTAAATAAGTTATTAATTAATAAAATAAAATCAACGTTTCAAAATTTAATAAATGTAATGCAATTTTTAAAATGAAAATTATTTTTTCAGTTATTCTTTGTATATTTAAAACTTATTTGCAAATAAGTTTGGATTACGCTAACTGACATATAACTTGTTACGTCTAATCGTAGCAGAATCGTAATCGTAATAAAATTTAATTGACTCATTTTGACTCAGTCGTAATCTACTTTACCCAGGACAAGTTTAATTTAAACTGCTCAGAGGGTACACAAAAGTAGAGGTACTTATCGATGTTGAATTTTTTATACAGACTGAGCCTTCGATTGTCGATTGCTGAACCAGTCGTCGCTGTTCTTAGTTGGGTAGAGATTTCCAAAGTTCATACAGGAAATGAAGTTAATTTCGAAAATGATTTGAATAAAATTTATTAGGGCAATTTAAGAATGTAAAACTGATAGAAAACAGAAACAACTCAAAACTAAGATAATTGATACAAAATAAAGTGACACAAAACTTTAAAAAGGTGCTAAAATAGAATGATAAACTTACTCTATAATTTGGAACTGTAAATTTTTGTAACCGCATCTAATGGTTGCTATTGAAACAGGCGATTCTCTCACTGTTGACGAATGTTTCGAGGCGTAAATAGTTTTATATATAAAAATACTCTAAATCGGCTAAAGAATTGACTAATATTAAATACGATACATACTCTCATCACTTATCCATAAACCCAATCGATACAAGTTCAAGAACAAATTATTTGTAAATAACTTTGAAACAAAAACTAACTTTTTAATATTCTGTTTTATATTAAAATCTCCATAAATCACAAGTTTACTTATGATTATGTATAGTTATATTATCATAGAAGAAAATTATTAAAAATGGAGTGAAGGTATTGAAGGCGATGAATAAAAGTAAATGTTTATTTTTGACACACTTCAATTAGTTTTTCATAAACACCAACCTTTATTTATCGCCTTAATTATCCAAATGAGAAAACAATGATTAATTTAAGAAACGGGATTTATTAATCAATAATCCTTAAAATTGATATACAATAATGAACTTTGAATTCGCATAGAAAAAGAAGCAGATCGTTACGCCGTCGACGAAACCGCCAATTTCTTCAGATGGTCCATGAACACTTGAAGACTTACGTCGTCCGTCAGAACAGGAGCTCCACTCTCCTAAATTTGAACAAAAAATTAAAATTAATTCTCCACTACAACAATAATTTCGTCAACGAACGAACTTCGTCACACTTTTGATTAATTCTATTCATTATTTATTAGTTAAGCAGATAGAAGTTTTATTAGTTTTTAAAAAAGCAACGTAAATAACTGCAAAAATTTTTTTATATCAAAAAATATTTTCGAAAAAATTAAGCTTCGTAAAAAAGAAAAAAAAGGTAGTGGGAGAAATGAGAGCTGCTTCTTGTCCCAAAACGCCATCCCCTATTGAATCATGCAAAAAATGGTTGTAATTAAAACACACCCCGTTCGACATTGCCATCCCCTGGGCCGATGAAATCGTTATGAAATAAACAATAATTAATTAGTCACTCATGAATCATGACTTTTAATATGAATATCACAACTCCATTGAATCAATTTTTTTTCCTAATTTTTTTTTGCAATTTTTCTTTTTTATTATGATTGTGATATCTCATTTTCTGATCTTCCGGAATTTTTGCAGTGCGTTAATTGTAGACACGTCATCTTTTTCAATAAATAAGTACGTAAAGTTAAATTTTTCTTTGAAACTGTTATGGATTTGTTTATTTGTTTGAGTTCCGCAATAAAAAATCTAAACATTTTTCTCACAACTACAACGTATATTCCAAAATGTATTATTTTAGTTTAGATTAAGTAAAACAATGACTAAAACGCTATTACATTTACTTAAAAAAATATAGAATAAAAATATACTTTTGTAATTAGAATTCTTTCAATTATAACAACCCATCTTACCGTAGTGACAGAAATATTTGTTTAATTCGTTTAATCCATCGTTTGATGAATTAATAATTCATTTATAATTATAATTGTTATTAATCAATAATTAATTATTTGTAATCTAAATTACGTAATATACATAGTATATGGAAATATCAATTACAATAACAAATATCAAGGAAAACTAACCAATGCACTCAGATCGACACTAATCAGTGCACGAGTGTTCTAGTGATTGTTTTCACGCGAGTTTCAGAAAGTTAAATTAAATAAATTGTATTATCTAAAATCAACTTACCCCTCCATAAGCATACATATTGTTATGCGTCTGACTTGGGTTAACTTTGCTGAGCAAAAATCTGGCCTGGGAGCCACCCTGCTCAGTATCAATATAACGTGGGGCAGGGAAACGTCCAGCTAAAATGTCTTCCGCGTCGTCCACTGGAGCAGCCAACAGTTGACGGAAATTATCATACTCGGGCATGTCTTGGTATTTCAACTGGCGCCATTGTGCAATTGTCTAGAAGAAAATTAATCAACTTGTTAAACTTTAACTATAAAAACGTTTCGTACAATTAAATTATTCGTAATTGAATATTTTTAAGATGTTATGTTTTTTATTACAAAAATGTTTGATTGAAAAAGGTATTAACATAATATCAGCAATTTTTAACAGAACAAAAGTATGAAAAATAAGGAAAAAATTACTTCTCCATGGAAAATAAGGATTTGGAAAAATGTGTCCATAAGCAATATTCTGTCTGGTTGGATGGATGACGTGTCAAGCAAAACGGGCTCTGGAGGCCCGTCAAAACTATAGCTGTACAAAATTGGTTGCACCATAATCAATGAATTGGTCAGGTCCTCTCGCATCAGCATATGTCTGAAAAAAATTACATATTTCATCAAATAAATAATTATAAGTGCAAGGCACAATTAAAATCCATTATTAAAGAATTATTAAAAATAATAATTTATCGTTAATGTAATGTTCATTGTTTACCTATAAAAACTAGTCTCATCCGGGGAATTATTAAAAACTTGTAAAAATTGCGATCTACGAAGATGGTACATAAACTGCGGATACAGGGAAAAGTTTTCGCTGAGCCTGAACGAATTTGGATCGTCCTTTACATACTCCCCGAATTTTTGACACTGAAAAAGAAAATTATTATCATTTACTATATCAACATGATATATCAACATGATCTCAATGAACTGTACAATGAACTGTTTTGGTATCTAATAATTTTCATTTTGATGACTTATGATTCGTCGTGATACTAATTTATGTAATCTAATTTAATATAATTTTATAATTCGTTAAGGTCATGTTAAAAGCTATCAAAATTAATCGCAGTGGCCACACGGAAGAGATTTCCGTGAGTATGAAGGACGTATTTATGTACAACCCGTGTTTTTGTATCAATTTACTTGTCCACATCGTTGATCATTGATGTGATTTATTTTTGAAAACCTAAACTAAATTTATATTGTTATGTTCTATTTTTATTTTGAACATACTAGTCTGATCAGCATACGATCAACCCAACGAAGAACATCCGGACCGTCATCTGTTTCCGCTCTGAATACCGCCAGTCGTGACATCAAAACTGCTGCAGCTTCCTGGTCGAAACCTGCACTGATGTGATGAAGGGAAGTAGTTGCATCTGCCCAACTGAAAATTGTACAATTATTTATTTATTTTTTCTTTGAAATTTGCAATTTGGTATTCTACAATTTTGATACTTTGCAATTTGATTCGATAAATCAAAATTAAAACTTTCTCTAATTTTATATTCTAATTTTTGTTAAGAAAAAAAAGTGTCATTACTTTCTAGCAATGGTGGTGACCCTAATCCTCCTCTGGCCGCTACTATGCTGATACTGAGTAATGAACTGGATGCACCCCCGACCGCCCTGAGGAATTGGGGCAGCGTGTTGGTTAACAACTTCAAAAATAAACGCAGCCGTCGTCGAGGGCATCAGACCGCAGAATTTCCACTGGCACGTGCCCCCCAAACCCACTTCCTGTTCTCCCACACACTGACCTTTCACCCCCAATGACACGCATGGTCCTATTGCTCCAGAAATTTTCAATTCCCTGCAAAAACATTTTTTTAAATTGTTTTAATTTCAAACTTAGAAATAAATTTTTATTTGTTTGTTTATTTATATTATAAATTTGTTTAACTTATTTTATCTTTAATAATAATAATAATAATAATAATAATAATAATAATAATCGTTTAATCTTATTGTTATATTTTTTCTTGGTAGATCAATTCAACTTTTTTCGACTTTCTGACTTTTATAATTATGCATTGTTTGATTTATTAATTCACCTAGAAGTTTTGACTTCAAGAGTTCCATTGTAAGCCATCTTCAAATCGCCTTTTTGGTCTTTGACAAAAACTCGTTGGAATGTTTGTTTGAAAAGGGACGAGTTGAATGAGTCACCCATGACCATATGACCGCCAGTGGAGTTACAGCAGGAGCGCATTTCAAGCAGACCAGTCTGGTCGAGGGCGCAGGAATAGATGTCAATGATGTGGCCGTTAGCGGCAGCCCGAGCCGCCAAGCCGTCGTAATGTTTCGTGGCTTTTTTCATGTGCTTCGCGTTGTCCTTGTGAATGTCGTGGTGCGAACGAATCGGTTGTTTCAGATCGTCAGTCACAACCTGGCCTGGTCCTTGCGAGCAGGGACCACCGACAAACAACATTATCCTAAAAGCAGAATATTTACACATTTCTTTTATTTCTCACAATTTCTCATATATATATATATTTTTTTTTTCTTCACTTTTGTGTGATCTTGTTTCCCTACCTAGCTCCAGTATTAGCATAACTGGCTTCGAGGAGCCCTGTTGCAACAGCCAAAGCAACTCCAGTGGAACGAAGAGGTCTTTTCCCCGGTGGGACAGGCCAGGGATCACGCTGCAGTTCTCCCAGAAGGTCAGTCAAACTCATGTCACACTTGTGGATCGGTTGCAAGAACCTATTAGCTGGTGGCAAAGGCTGCCCTGGTGGTTGCATTCCCCGCTGCTGAGGATTCTGTGGTACTGGTCTACCAATTCCTAAAATACCAAAAATAAACAATTAAATTTATAATACAAAAATCTTAAAATATATAAAAATTAACTAGTAATCTTAATTAGTTAAATTTTTTATACACGTTATAACACAAATTCTGTTTGTATCAAATAACAAACTTATTCTACAATCTGTAATTTTGTCATTTTTAATTAGTGAAAAACTATTTTTGATATTTCTTATACAATTGTATGCAAATATTATTATGATTCGTTATAATTTAGTTTGAATATACAAATGGAGGATCCATTCTAACCCAGCATGTCCTGCACTTGTTTCGGTTGCAATTCCTTAGTTCCCCTGAAGACGTAGCTTTTGCCACAGCCCTCGCAACCGAGCTCGTGCATCTGGACCATCTTTCCAAAAGTAATCAAACCAATCAGAGCATTTGTAGGCAACAAAGAAAGTGAAGTCTGCAGAGAATCTTTTAGTGATCCCAATTCTTCATCGTCCAAACAAGTGTCCACCACATAAAGGAAAATCGGCGGCATACACTGAGATCTCTACAATTTCAACAAGTTACAATTTGTCACCATTTAATTATTTATTTATTTATTTTTAATATTTTATAGTTTGTCTAAAATTGCACCTACCATCATAGTGTATTCAATTGTAGAAAACATTGGAATCAACTCCGCTGGTTGGTGCTGATCCGAAATCCCTGAATATTGTTGGGGAAACTAAAAAATACATAACAAAATTGTAAAATGTGAACTATCTTTAAATAATTTGGAAAATAAATGTATAGTATAAAAAAGAATGTATATATATATATATATATATATATATATATATATATATATATATATATATATGCATAGAATATAAAATCTTATTAAAAAATAAAAAGATTGATAAATTAAATGATCAAAAAATATCGAAAATAGAATTTTCCTCTGTTAATAAACTTACAGGATTTCGTTGAAAACAGAAATTGCAAACCCACAATTTTCCTCTGTAATCAACCTGGCAGAGGGGATTTAAAATGGCCCGACAGGTGTTTCTGGAGCAGGTCACAGGTTCGTACTGAATAGGAGGAAGGTCGGGTCGTTCCTTGATCGGTTGGTAGAGCACACCTAAGGGAACAACCAGGCGCGTCGCCTCAACTCTCGAGGACGGCCAGACGTTCCAGGTGCAACGGATCCCATCCCGATCCTCATTTTGTTGAATGAATTCTTCGTAGGTTGTCATTTTTGCACTGAAAACAAAGTAATAGAAAATCAGCATTGAAACAAATGTAAACAAATAAATGTAAACAAATGGTCATGATGAAAGAAGATAAACTATGAAAACAAAAACAAAGAAACAATAAGTGAAGGTCAAAATAACGAAAACAAACTGAAAATCAAAAGTCCAAATTCCAAAACATTTTTCTCAATAATTCCAGGAAAAACGTTTTTTCCAATATTTCAAGATCAAATTTTGAAAATGCTCAAACATCTGATGATTGTTGATATTTTGTTGACAGTTTGTACAGCAAAAAATAAAAACAGCGAATTAGAAATAAGTACAATATTTGGTCGTCTGACTTGGTAACTGAACGAAACCAGATCGAAGTTGGGAGTTACACTTACTCTGTTACTTAAACCGAGTTTTAGGACAGAAAAAAAGGGACGAACGGCTGACGAAATTTCAGATGTCTCACAAACCCTCTGGCATCATCAGGCGACGAGTTTTGCGTTGCCCACAGAAATACCCTGTGACACCTATTGCCAAGCACTCTGCACGCGCTGTCACTTTGGGGCCACGTCATGCATCTTCGTTATAACCTGAACTTACTTCTCGGGAGCTTTCACGTCGACACAAATTTCGTGTCGTTCCAAAATGGCGCTGTCCTTTTCTCATCACATTTGTTAAAAAGAGATGGAGATACGAAGAACAAGTTTTTAAATTCATTTGTCAAATAATTATGTTTTTAATCTTTTAACCTCATTGGTATTATTTTGTTTAAAAAATCTTTAGACGTGTTATTGTTTGTTGTGTATGCGTGTGTGTGTTTGTTCAAATTGTTTGTAATAGTCTTTACAATTGATCATACAAGTTGCGTAAACTTTTTCTTGACTTTTTTTATATAATTTATTTCAATAATAAGGAGATGACAATAAAAAACATTTTTTTTTCGCTGGATAACAATTTACATAAGGTCTTAGAGATAAGAAATGTTAAGAAAATTGAATTTTTCTAGAGCATGCGCTGGTCGGAGCTGGTGATGTTGCCTTGGCCCTTGTTGAGTTCAGAGATGCAGACCCACTGGCCTTCGGAATTTTCTCTCCAGAGGTAGACTTTGTTGTCACCTCCGCTGACCGCCAGGATGCCTCCGGTGAGAGACCAGCTGACGTTCCAGATCACATCGTCAAAGACATGGAGGATTTTGGATGTCCAGCTCGTGTAATCCGTCGAGGTCCAAATCACGACTCGACGGTCTTGCGAACACGATGCTAAGGTAATTCTTGGTCTTCCTATTGCCGGTGCCCAGGCTACGTCACGAACCTAGAAAAATATTTAATTTGTAGACAAACAATTTGTAAACAAACAATTACAAATTTCAAGCTTTTGTTTACATCTTTGTGTATTAACAATCATCGTTCACTTTTTTTAATCAAATTGTTTTTGTTTTTTATTGTAAATAAAACAATCAAATGTAACCTTCTCTTTCTAAATTACCAGTGAAATTCTGATTACATCTTTTGTTTACATCTTTGTTTACCAACAATTTGTCTCTATTTTTGATCTCAGAGGTTAAATTTGTGTTATTGTGACAAAAACAGTTGAAGATCCGTAAACAATCTTATAGAGTACAAATCACATCAACAACTTTTGTTTACATTTTTATTTTCGTCAATAAAAAAAAGAAATTTATTTATTAAATATTAAAAAAGAAATTTTTTATTTAAATATTATTTGGTCAGTCTTATTCAATTGTTTTGCAATTACCCAATCGCTATGAGCTTCGAGTTTGCTTTCTTCAACCCAACCATCGGTGTCCTCGCGCCAAATTTTGACCAAGTTGTCGCAACCACCGGTGGCCAACCGTTTGGCGGACATATTTCTAGAATTCGAACTGCCAGACTCCGTTGCAGGCTCGATGATGGGGCACCAGCTGACGGCATTGCAGCCGATTGCGTGTGCATTGTTGATCTTCTGCGCGTCCCAGGTGTCGCCGTTGTTGGTCAGGATCGAGATCGATCCATCCGAACTGCCACAGGCCAGGATCAGGCCCAGTTCATGCGAAGCCCACGCGACGGAATTGACCGATGAATCGTGACTTGTGTATTCGTATATCTTTGTCCATTCTCCTAGTTCTTTCCAAATGATTACTTTCCTAAAAAAAATTGAAACATTTTGATTTTCCAACATGTAAACAGAAGGAAACGAATGTTTGTTGACATTATTAAAAACAAATATAAGAATAAATTAAAAAAAAAAAAACCTGTCATAACTACAAGAAGCCAAAATATTGCCGAATTTTGGATGGGCCCAAGCGACCTGCCAGACAGGCCCAACGTGGCCCTTGAGATTTGCCACTTGGTCTTGCGTTCCATTTTTGAGGTCAAAAATTTTGACAGAATTGTCACTTGAGCATGTCGCCAGTTTCAAACCATAATAATCCATCTCGGCGTCGTGGATCATGTCCTCATGACCCGAGTCCACGGTGTTTAGCACCGTCACCATCTTGTTCCCAAGGTGACCTTCACGTTTTGCCAACAAACTTATAAAATATTGTTACAATTTGGTTTGCCTCCGCACGCCTTGACAGTTTTTTTGCGCTCTTATATAGGTTAGGGCTGTTTGTTTGAAACGTGGAACAACAATGGCCGCGCGCCGGAAAAAAAAGCCGCGAGATTTGAATAGCGGAAACAATTTCAAAAATTGTTCTTATTGATTTCTGTCTTACCGACCGTTAATAATTTTGTTGGTTGTCATTTTTTAAACGAGGGAAATTCTTTTTTTTTTAACAAGTCATTTGTTAATGACGTAATTTTTTATTTTGTTTACATTGTTTGTAAACTAAAATTGTAAGAAATAACGACTTGTTTTGTTTATTTTTGTAAACAACCTGTTTTAGTTGTATAAGAAGTAGTTGTATAAAAAGTATAACATTTTATCAAATTTAATAAATCGTCATCGTCCTTGCCAGGGATCGACGAAAAAGAATGGGAGAAAAAAGAGAGGAGAGTGCACAATCGTGTGCGTGCGCTTTGGAAAGTGCGGGCCATCCCTCTACGCCAGTCGAGGGATCAATAGATGTGCGTTGCATCTTTTACCCCTCTGCAGTCTACGCAACCCTCCATACACATACAACGCCTCATTCTATCCCTAACCTTTTTCTTATACAAAATCAAAAATTTATAACCATAACAATCGACCATGACCTTCAACTTGCAAACAAACTGTACAATTTCAGCGATTTTTGTTGCCATTGTTTTGTCAACAATTTTTATTATTTTTGATCGTTAAGGTTAATTTCTTTTTTGTAAACAAAATAAACAGTAAATCACTAATGTAATCGAACCACCAATTTATCAGATGAAGAACTTTGTTTTCCATCTATATTCATAAACAATTCGGATTCTTGTTGACCGACAAGGTCAACTGTGACGACCTTTAAATTATAAACTAACGAACAATTGACAAAAATTAATAACTTTAATATTGTTTTAAAAAACAATTTATTTTCAGCCAAAACAATTGTCAAGAACGATATTTGTTCTGCAAGGTCATTTGGTTTTCAAAAGATTAAATTTGGAGAATTGTTGATGATCTTGAGGAAAGTCAATAATAGCGCTAAAGTTTCTTACAAAGATGTGAATTATCTCAGTGATTTGAATATATAGTCAAGCTTGTAAAAATGTAATTAAATTTGGGTCCTGGCAGAGAGAGGTGATAAAGGGCTGTAAATTGTGGGTGCAATGATGGCTGAAAATTGCAGCCGTATCTCCACGTGAAAGTGCTTTCAGCGAAAGTGGTGGCCGTGGCCGCGGTTGCGAAGGTGGAAGTGACGTAGTGGGGGGACGTCGGGGAAAAGCCACGAAGGCGGGGGTTGGTTGCGAGCCGACGGGTCCGAGCGGTGGTGGTAACCTTGCAACTCCTGGCATCCTCTGAGAGAAAAGGAGAGCCTCGGTTAGGGGTGGCTATATGGTGCTCACGGGAATCACAAGGGTGCGGGGCAGCCGGTTGCAGCCGCACGGGGTGTCAGTGACGGGCGTGACGTAGTTGGAGGAGGATGTACGCCCCTGTCGGCGACAACTCCAGCAATCAACAACCATCCTTGCTTCAAGCGTGGTGGCCAGGTACAATTTTTATAACTCTAGTTTTATACTATATATACATCTTTTTTTTTTTTTTTTTTTTCAATCATCTTTTGTTCTTATTTAGTTTGTTTTTATTTTTTTTCCAACCCTCGACCTTGGCAATACTTTGGACATCTAAGAAACTGTGACGTGGAGTTGGTTCTCGAAAATAATCCTCCCGACAAAGAGAGCTCTTTTGTTTACACGGAATGAGCAATAACAACGAGACAGTGGCATTTGATGAAATTGTTTACATTACAACAAAAATGTTTCTTTTTTTTAACGTCAGACAAATTTTGTAGAGTATTTTTATTTTTGGTATTGCTTTTGCTGAGGATTCAAGAATCTTTCTCTGCTGCGTAGATGGAAAGTGTGTGCATGAAATAAAAATAAATCTAATTTTGCTTGTAACCCAAATATATAAGATATATTTGTTATTCCCTGGTTGATTCTACAAATAGGCACCAGTTCATTTAGGCAGGTGAAAAACTTTATTGCCGCTCCTTCGGTTGACTAAACGTGTCATATTAGCCATCCATATGTTCGCAATACGGAGTAAGTTCCAAAGCTCTCAGTTATTAGAGGAGATAATTAAGATTATCCTAGACTGTTCCGGGTTATGACACTTAATTGGGCGGACAAAATTGGCCGAGTGACACCGCTTAAAGTCTTCCTAAAAATAATCGAACACAAATTTGCAAAAGACCTTATCAATTATCAATTGTAATTATTATAATGATAATTTATGTTAATGACTTGATGTTTTCACAATCTAAATCTGAATCTAATGTGGATCATCGAAGCTCCATTTGTGCATATTTATCCAATTAAAATGCAAATCACGATGGATTTATGGGAAGTCTTTTTTTTTTTCATCTTGTTCTTTTCGAGTGGGAAATTTGAATGATGACTGGGAACGATATCTTGTATCGAGCAAGAGAAAGAGAGAGAGAGAGAGAGAGATCGTGCACATTTGTCATAACGACTCTGATATGCACATTACGAAACCCCAGGGCCAGCCCAAAGGAGATGGAAGATGGTCGGAGATAGAACGCATGACATTCTTCTTAGATTTCTATCGTTGAAACCTGTTAGTTAATCAATTTTCCATCGACCGTTTGATTTGCCAGAGGAACAAAAAAAAAGAACCCGATCCTCTCCACGCCTCAACGGCCATTTTTCACCTGCGAACAAAAGAGAAGGTTTTTTTAATTTGTTATAGGAAAGAATGGGAATTGTGCAAGTCTGACGGCAGCGCTCGCGTGAGCCCACCGTTTCATTTGATAATTCACGATCATGCGTTGGGGCTCGGCCGAATAAGTTTCTCGGACTCCAGGTTGAAACATGAGTTGCGTTTGTAATTATGCCTATCGATCGGCCGGTTCAAGAAAACTCGCGCTCGTTTCCTGTTCCTTGAAATTAGTAGTTTTGCGCGTTCCTCGCTTTCTAACAACGAAAAACATGTGTTTTGTACCAATAATTTGAACACGATAGGTCACGCCCTAATGGAATAAATTAGTTTGACAGACTCTATTACCTTTAATTAGAAATATCCAAACTTCACTATTTTTACCTGCTTTAGTCAAGACAATTTTAATCCTTTATTTTCCATAATTTTTCTTACATCCATAAATGTCCATTTTTAATAACAAAAAATGTAAATGTTATTTTACTTTTTCCATTATGTTGCACAATTTGTGGTACTTTGTTTACGTCATTTAGGATCTTTGACCTTGTCTAAAATGTACAAACTTATAAACAAATTTGAACACTTTTTATTTTTATTTTAGAAAATTGAGCTTATTTCTAAAGGATAAATAAATTTGAAATGTTAAAAATGACATTGCATTTTGTTTCAAAGGCTACACTTTGTTTTGACAATAATAATAATAAACCCAGTTCTGCGACAAAATCCAGTTTTCTCTAGCGGGATCTATCCCAAATGCAAATATTACTTCCAGTAATGTATTCATAATTGTTGACACTACAATTAAAACTTCAGGAATGGAGAAAAATTGAAATGTTAATAATTAATTAATCAATTTAAAATTGGGACAATTTTAAATAATGAAAATATGAATAAAATAACTTCAAAATAAAAATAATCTGATACATTTTCTAAAATTCGTAAATAAACATATAAAAAAAGTGGAAAAATCTAATTTCTAAACAATAAAACAGACATGACCTTGAAAAGGTCATTTTTTATTTAACTGAAAGTGTTAACAATAACGAACCCTTTTTAAAATAACAAAATTGCCTTTGAAAAAACAAAGTATAAAACGAAAGATAAAATTAGTTATGAAAAAAACTGAATTCAAAAATATTCTAATGGTTAAAAGGTGTCGATAAAAATTCATTGATTGAAACGACAGGAAAAAATATTAATGGAACAGACTGTACCAATCGGTCTTATTGAAATGCATTGAACGAAAAAGTAATCGCCAGGATTTCACAATGTGATGCACTCAGGATCGATTTTAGGTCAACCACCGTTTAACGCTCCTACTGCATTAACTGCGAACACCTGCGGTTTTTTCTGTCGTTTTTCATTAATGAGTCAGTACGCAGTAGAATTTTGAAAAAATCACTTTTCATTAGCCGTTTTTTGGCAACAAAATTTTGTAGGCGACGAACATTAAAAAAAATCCCAAGTGTTTTTTTTTTCGTTCTAAACAAAAACCCATTGTACATGCGCAATATGATTTCCCGCCAATTTTGTTTTATGAAATTGTTATTCACAGTGACAATAGCGTCCTCTGCTTTTTGTTGCAACTCAAAGACTGTTGCGCATGTGCAATAAAATATGCTGCCGTTTTAACATTGTTCAAAATCTTAATCGCAGCGACTTACCAGCTTCTCTTTTTTGTTTCAAAAAATACGACTGCGCATGCGCAACACAACTTTCCGCCTTTTTTAATACTTTTCAGTATTTCTTATCGCAATTTATTTGTTATTAAAAAAAAAGCAACTATAAATAAAAAGTGGATGAAACCGTTCTTTTTTTTTTTTTTTTAATTTCGGTGCGTTTTACGGTACACCCCACGACAATTATATCGAGGTTTTTGGGAATCACTGGGGACCCTCGTCGATGAACACGCGAAGCTGCAGATAGCGCGGCAGGGGAGGGGGGTGTGGAAGTACGTGCAGGGGTTGTGCAAGGGTGGACGACGCAGGGGGCGCCCCCGCTGCAGTATTGACTACACCATACTGACGTTATCGCGAGAAGCCTTTGCTTCATTTCGAGCTTTTCACGCAGCCCGTCAACCGCGCCGCTTCGTTTCCGCAACGCCTTCCACCCCCCACCCCTTGATCCTTCCATTCGCTCCTACCCTACCCTACCCGCACCCTCGATCAACGTCGAGATTACTTCCGACTTGAACGATTGTACGCGAAAAATCACTCATTCATTATTATTTTAGAGGGCGCGCTGTAAAATTTTCAAAATTGGCGGGAAATTTGAATCTCGTAATGGCTTTTTTATTAACAGAACATTTTTTATTTGAAACAAATTGTTTGTTTACCAATTTTACAAGTGCATGGATTGATTTGTTTTTTACTTTTTTTTTCGGAAGGAAAATGAGGTTTGAGTTTAGGTTTAGTTTTGGAAGATGTGAATATTTCAATTGGGATATGAATATGAATGTTATGGTCCGGAAACATGAAAATTGTTTTACGTCACGATTTTTCATAGATAATCCCTCGCAGGAACCCTTGAGTGGAGGCCGCTCTTGTGTACGCGCGCTCCGTACGCGCATAATACATGAACGTGTTCGCATCGACTTATGCCTCTGAGCCATTTTATTATCCTTTTCCTATTATTCCGCGGAGCTTTGTTTTCGGGCTATTGTGTACGGAACGTTTATCTACGGCCGACCATCTCGTAAAAAAATTTTTTCAATCAACATTAATGACCTTGATTGGAAACGATTTTTCAGTAGTAAACAATGTTTTTGTGTTCAATATAACAATTTGGATGATTTTTTGATGTTGAAATGTAGTTTTATTATTTGTTTTTTTTTTTTTTTAATTTCAAAAACACCACTGACCTTTTCGGGAATATTTTAATCTGTACAAATAGGAATATTTGGGGGGTAATTTTTTTGTTTGAATTTTTTATTTCTCGAAACCTTATCCAAATCCGGAATGACTTAACATTTAGCTTTTATCGAAGTGAAGCCGCACAGCCACGGTAGCTTTTTAACATTGTAGTAGGTAAATTACCTAACTTCACCCTATTGATTTCACGCGTGATTGACAGCCCGAATTCACACACTTTGTTCCGCAATTTAACGCGAAAATATTTGTCTTACCTTCGGATGTTGAAATGTTCAAGAAGCAAATCTGATTCCAATCAGGAATTTAAAATCTCATTCAAGTCTGAAATTGAGTTATTTTTGAATAACTTTTTTGTATACAATTATTTCCAAACATCTAAATCTAGTGATTATTATTGTATCTAGTAATTTTGTTATAATTAAAAAATATGGCCGGTTGAAAACGTTGGAAATTGACCAACGTTGAGCTGTTCGTTGGAAATACGTTTTGTCCCAAAGCCGGGAGCTCCCCCGCAAGCCTAGCGTTGTCTCGCGACTCTCCACAGCTATCATTTGAGTTATCATTCGTCCCGTCCCTATACTTTCTCGCACTCGGCGACGCTGCCGGCAATTGGAAAAACGTCAGATCGTCGTATCAAAATGTCGCTGCAATTTCTTGCACGAACAATCGCACCAAAACACTCATATCAAACTACCAACAATTTTTATTTATTTTAAACATTTGTTTCAGAATTCCCAATATTTGTAAACACTAGTTAAAATTAGTTAGTTAAAACGTTGAAATATTTCTAATTCTAGTGTTTTTTCTGAAAATCTGATATTTTTGAAATAGAAAAAGAAAATATTTGTTTGAGATTAAAAATTGAACGATATTATTGGATGAAATTGATAATGAAAGTTGATTATTCATGAATTGTTTAATATCAAAGCTGAAATACAAGGTCGGCGCGTGTATGCACGCGTGCTCGGATCAATGGGACTCAGTATACGATCAAGAAGTCACGTTACACTCGACGCCGAATGATATTTGGGACAGGGGACTCGCAACTGAGAGAGAGTACTCGACGTCACGGTGGCTCGTAAAGTTGTAATCGACTATAAGCGTTCTTCGTGTAAGTCAACGTCAGCGATGCGAATAAGCGTGCAACCCATATGTATGCATATTCCGGTACAGTCAGAATCACTTCAATTGCCGTACTTGAGCTTCTACGATGGTGCTTATTCTTCATAATAAAAAAAGACAAGGACCCACGAGTTTTAAGCTCCATTTTGCTCGCATTCACAAAATAAAGAGCCATTTCGTTCGCATGATATATGCATTTCTTGAGTGCTTCTCGTCCTTTAGCATGGCATTTGAATACAAAATAAAATATCACTACACAATGGCAATAGACAAGACACTACAAAAACAATTCCAAAATTATTAGTCAAAATAATAGAAATAATCAATATTGCTAGAAAAAAAAGTTACTACGTTTGTGTTATCATTTCAACAGATTGAAGTTAATTGTAACAAAATAATCAAAAGTTCAAACAAACATTCAACAAACAATTCAAAATGTACTCCAAATAAATTTTCATTAAAGTCACAGACGCGCGCGCAATCTCTTTTGCCGTGCAATTCAAATTTTAATGATAACAACGAAAAGTCACCGTAGCATAGTTGATTACGAAAATGAAATGAGTTATTAATTAATTTTTCTGGTGAAAATAAATAGAAATGAAAATTTTGAGTTGTTAAAAATAGTGATTTGTAATTGAAGAATGAGGGTTTTTTTTCAGTAGAGTACCTGGCACTGGATCTTGACCCATTTAGATAGGTCATAATGAATTCGTATATAATAGCATGCTACATTAACTAATTCACCACAGCTGCTCGATAAGGACGCGAAAGAGCCCGCAGATGAAGCTGATCTATGTATGCTCTTGGATCTGACCACATATTTTAGGGATCAAATATCTTTTTTTTTTCTCTCTCTCTCTCGCTCGCGCTCTCTCTCTCTCTCTCTCTCTCTCTCTTTCTTTCTCTTTCTCCCCAGTGCATTTGGTTGCATAATATTTTATATCATTTGATTCACTTCTGATGTAACTTCCACATAGGTCAAAAAATCAATAATCTAAATTAATGTGGGAAAACTTCAGAAATGACTTTTGTCTATTTTTATACCAAAAAGTGATAAAAATACATTAATTTTCTTTAAATGACAGTTGCATAATAATAATTATACAGTTGATATTATAAAATAACTGATAAAATAACTAATGAAACACAAAACAGAATGAAAATTAACTAGATTTTTTTTGTATTGTTATAATAAAAATGTTGTTTTGCAAAAACGCAATTTCGGCCATAAAACTTAATAGCAGCATTTCTAACGGGCACCGGTTTCATGACCCAAATCTCCTGGTCCGCCACGTGTTGGCTTATTAGAAATTAGAGAAGCATCGAACTCGGCGAATAGAAATTTTGGGAACAAAATATTACATACTTTCGTATCGCTACGCTCAACGTGAGAACGCGCGGCAAATTTTAAGAGAGATCTCGTCCTCGTCCTCAAATTCTATTATATTTGATGTCTCATTTATTTTGATAATAAAGAAACATTTCCTTATTATTGTTTGTCGTGTTATCTTCGTCGAACAAAATCATAACAACATCAAACAAATATTATATAATGTTATAATATAAATTTCGAACAAGTTAAAGAAAACTTTGTTAAGTTCCGAACAAAGTGTAAAGACAAATGGAAGAAAGTTTAAACAAGTTTAATACATACAAACAACTTATTAAATAATTAAAAAATCCAGCAATTATAATTATTATAATGGTAACTATTAAGGATCATTATAAAAACATAAAATGAATCTGACAAGGTTACGAAAAACAATAATAATAAAATAAGGTATAATCTGTTTATATTGTGGTAGAAGAAATAGAAAGAAAACAAAATTTGAAAACAGTGAAGATCACTGATTGTTGATTGTTAATTTGTCGTAAGCAACATTGTGGATGATAAAACTTGAGGTTAGAACTAACGTGCAGCGATGGTTGTATTGCAACACCATGCGCCCCCTCGAAATTCCCTTTAAACCCCTTCCCGTTTCAAAGATGAGACAAAGTGTCAGCGAGGAGAGAGGGACCGAAGACGAATAACGAAAAAGGGTACGCCGGGAGGGGATAAGAAATCAGGCGCCCTCTTCTAATCTGCAGCCCCACCCTCGCCCTCCCCTCCCGGCCCCCCGGGCCCCCTTCCCTGCGCCATTTGCATCCACATCGATGACCCATATACGCATTCCTCACTGCCTCTCTTTCTACCCCACATCTCTGTCTCGCTCGCACCGTCTTCTCGGATCTCTCACTTTCTCACTCTCACTCTCTCTCTCTTTCTCTCTTCTCTACAATTTGACTAGTTTTCGTGTGCCGCGCTGCTCTATGAACTGTCAATCGCCGCCAGATTTCGGCACGTGTCGCACCGCGCTCTCGCCTGGTTACTCGTTTTTTTTTGCAACTCGTCCTCCTTCCTCGGGCATGTCACTTGGATTAGCACGTTTTGAATAGTGAAAAATGACGGGGTTGTTATGTCGGTTGTGAAACTGTGAACTTCTGGATAAACTCAGTTTCAGCCCATGTGGCCAAAAAATTTTGGTATGTCTTTCATGTTTTTCATTTAAAAATAAAAAAAAGACCATTTTATATTTTTTTTTTTTTTTTTTTTTTTTTTTTTTTTTTTTTTTTTTTTTTTTTTTTTTTTTTTTTTTCATGAAATTTGAGGCTTACAGGTTTCAATTCATTTTTTTTTCTTTAAAAATTAATGAATTGATGATAAATTGAAAAAAATGTTTGAAAAAAAAATTAGTTTAAAAATACGTTTTGAATTAAAGTGGTTTAATCGGTTTTAGACACTTTTTCTTATTATTTTTTGTATTAGTTTTTTTGTTATTTTTTTTGTTCAAGTTGCAATAGTTAAGAAGAAAAATATATGTATGAAAATTGTATTACATTTTATGTTGGTTTTAAATTGCAAAAAATAAAAATTTGAGGAATTAAATGGAAAAACACGAGTGAATTGATTTCTATGAAAAACACTGACCAAGTTACGAGAAGAGTGACGAAACTTGAGATTCGTCGAAAATGCAATCACTTTGAAAAGTGTTCCTAAACAGGGACAATGCCGAAAACACCGGTTTCGAGGTCACCGCGTGAAACTGTTCTCAGGGTGTTAGAAAGGTATTAGGCACCTCACGTTAAATGATTTCACATACACCAAAAACTCATGGAATGTCTCATCATTTTACACGTCCAACAAATTTTCACACAGTGAAACACACCAATGTATGCACAAGAAATGTTATGTTGTCACTTTATTTTTTTTCCTGGAAATTCTCATGAATTTCAAATTCGATTGAACAATATATAATTTATGAAATTGATATATTTCTTGTTTTAATTTTCATCGAGTAAAAAGTTTATGAACATCTTTTCGTTTGTTTACGTTGCAGTTTTTCAAAACGTTTGTTTACATTTCAATTTTTCAAAATTGTTTTCGCTTCCTTTTGTTTACATTTCAGTTTCTCAGTTTTCATTTGTTTTTTTTTGTACATCTCGAAACAAATAATGTTTAAAAAGTTCCTGTTTTTGTTTACATTTTTATTACTTATTTATATTTTGTTTTGCTTTATCGTGTGGAAAAAAGCTTATTTATAAACAACTTTTGTTTGTTTATAGTCGCAGTTTTTGTATAATTTTCAAGACATTGTATGTTTGTAAACATTGAGATGGGTGCAAAATAGCTGTTTCATAAAGATGTTTTGTTCGATTTTCTTGTTGCAGCTGGAGGAAAAGTTGAACACGGGAGTAAAACACAGAAGAAAAGCGTGTTAGAGGGCGAGAGCGAGAGGGGTGGCGAAGGTCACGGGGTCGGGCAAAAGGGTGACATTATGGACTCTAATCAACAACAATTTTGTCTCAAGTGGAACAGTTTCGGCAGTAACTTGGCCACCGCCTTCTCCAATCTTTTCAAAAGCGAGAGTCTCACGGATGTCACCCTTTTTTGCCAAGGTGAGTCATATCTTTTATTTTTCTCCAACATATTCATTCACCATAGAATGTTTTATCTGCTATTTTTTGTTTTTCAACAAAGCTTTTAAGTTCTTTTACACAAAATAATGCAAAAATAAACAACAACAAGATACGAAAACATTGTTGAAAAATTGTTGTCTGAAAAACAATGTATATTTTGTTTTAATTAAAGTAATTAGATATAGAAAGAAAAAGATTCTTGAGAAAACTGCGCGCGAATTGTGTTGCGAATATTCGCGTCTGACCATAGTTCGTTCGCACTACTTGTTGCAGTTTTTTCGCTATATGCATCGCCGAATGATCTGTGCAGAAAACTATTGGTCGTCCCCACTAAAGACTCGGTCACGTGAACCCGCGCAAATAGTATGCATACAAACTTCCGTCCGCTGCAGTTCGCTCGATGCAGCCGTGCGCTGCGATTCTCCGCAAAATTTCACATTTGTGCAAATCTTTCAAGTTGAGAAAAAGAAAAAAAAAAAGATTTTTTTTCACTTCTCGGTCGCGAGTTCGATTCTCATTGGATTTTTTGGATTGCAGTGTTTGTGAAAAAATAGTGCCCCTTTTGAGTGACGTTTTAAGTTTTAAAAACTTTAACAAACATTTAAAAATGCAAAGAAATGCAATAAGCAGATGAAGACTTTTATCAAAATATCATAAATTAGTTATAATTTGATTTTATAGCAAAAAAAAAAAAAAAAACAATTGAAAAGTTGAAAAATGAATAAAATTATTTAATTTTAATTAGAGTTTATTAAAATTTCCCTTAGAATAGTCAAAAAAGTATCAAATTAAAAAACTTAACAAAGAATTGTTTAATTAAAAAAAATAATGTGTTAACTTTTTTTAGATTATATAATTTTAGAAAAAGGAAAAACGAAATGATTTTTCAAAGTGGAGGTGATGCGAAATCAATAAAGAATAAATAAAAGGGAGTTTGATTGTGAAACTGAGAATGCAGTTAAGCAAGATTGTGTGCATCACGTAGTTATTTTGAAAGTATAAAAAAAGTAGGTCTGGGTTACAGTTCCATGGTTACAGTTAGAATTTAACAGTTTCGTTCTTTTTGATTGTTCAGTTTTATATTTTCGATACGGTTCTTACAACACAGTTATGCCTCATTTTCCATACGGTATAAACCGTTGAAGATGGTTCTAAAACGATGCACTTTTTTGACAAAAAGAATTTAATTTAAAATTTTTAATTCAAGATTGTTTAATTATAGAAATTAAAAACAATCTCAATGTAACGAAATGAAGGGAAATAAATTAAAATAAAAAAATGAGATTGAACTCAATGAAATAGTTGGAATTAATCGCAAAATATTGAAAAGTCTTAAACGAAAAGAATTATTTCTTCAATTGAAAAGAAAAAGTAATTTCAGACTGTTATTATAAGTTTGTGTTTGTCATTGAACAATGTTAAGTGAGTAAATTTAGAGAAAAATGTTTGAGTCAATGCCCGACATCCTGTTGCATCAGAGTCCAACCTTGACTCGCCGAAAGTGATGTTTGCGTCGAAAGTCTGTTCACTTCGGCGTTCCCACTTTTGTCGGTTGTGAGCCCGGCCTGCGTGCGGCCAAGGTCCCCCCGAACATCAAGTGCCTTGCACTCTGTCATCGCGAACACGTGCCTATCTATAGGACCTACTCACTTAAACTCGGTTTATCACAAATTCTCCAACTGGTTCACAAAATAGACGTTCAACAATTTCATTCAATACACTATACTTATATGTTCTTTTAAATTCAAACCAAATTACATCTTAACAAAATCAAAATAACACAAACATATTTTTATATTCAAAATATCGGATTAAACAATTAATTTAACTTTTTTTACTTATAACCGAATAAACTTTTCCGAATGGAAAGCTTGAAGAATTGCACAATAATGTTTGATTTATAATTATAATTCGAATGAATTATAAATCATTGTCTAATCACCGAGCAAGGAAATAAAAAAATTATCAACTTTAACATTTTCATTGAACAGAAAAAAAGGTAATGGAGATGCATTAAAAACACGACCGGTCAGGTTTGTGACGTTAAAAATATAATAATCGTTAATTGTTGTTTAATTCGATTGACCACGTTATCATCTAATAACCTGTAACGTTCATTCCAATTTCAATAACAGATTTCATGCTTGAGCGAGTAGCGTGTTATGCAGCAAGTTTGCCTCGCAATCGCGTTCCAACTCAGTGGAAATGATTCGTCTGACGAAAAATAAAAAAAAATAAAAAAAAAAGAAGAGAGCTCTAGAAAGATGAATGACCTAAAAGTTGTTTTATCAGTATAGAGTTTTATCGCAGTGCATGATAACAGTGCATGATAAACGAGATTGCACGATTTTTCAGAGCCTTGCATGTATTTTTTAATACATCTTTCATAACATTTTTTTTTTTTTTTTTTTTTTTTTTTCAAATAGTTTACCATCCAAGTGCTAACTTTTGTTATATTTTAATTCAAAGGAATCAAAAATGTTTACTTGAAAAAAAGTAATCCTTTTTCTTAGTCCAACTTTTTTAGGTCTCTTTCGAAATTGATCCAACTATTATAAATCTAAACTGAATACAACTGTGGAGAACTTTTGACTCGTCTTTCGAGAAGAATAAAATTTGCATACAAACAGGTGCGATATATCCCGGGACCCCTGTTAGAGAGATACCCGATACGCAATATCTCACGCATGTTACCTCAATCTAATGTCAACCTAACACGAAATTCTTGTCACGAATGAGGCACCAGGCATTGATTTTTTTCCTTCTTTTTACGATGGAATAAGAACGTACGCCTAAGTCACTTAAAAAAAAAACGAAAAACACTCCCCAGTGCACTTTTATATGCCATGAACAATATATCATGCACAATTATTAATTTATATTCAAACATTTGCCGCTCATAAAACTGATAAACTGCCTATAAAAGTGCACGTATCATATTTTAGACGACTTTTTCGTGTACGTTTTTTATCTCAAATGTTTTCATCTCTTGAAGTTCATTATCAATAGTTAAGATACATAATATGTATTTTTTAATTAGTCATATTTTTTAATTAATTGGATTTTTAATAATTTTATTTTTTTTTTTTGTAAAATTGAGTGTTGTTAAAAAAATGATGACGTCTGATTTTATTTTGATGTATAAGTTTTTTTTTCTTTTTTTTTTTACTCTTTTCCAATGAAAATCCATTTGAGATAAGCTCTATTTGAATTTCAACGAAAAAAGAGCATTTGAATGCTAAGCGAGCGAGGTTAGAAAATGGTCGGTGGGCTGCATTTTTTTCCCACAAGGCTCGCGCTTATTACGTCACTCACTATATAAGGAACTCTTGGGCTTCTAACAGTTTCGGCTAACGACAGCACGCCGTTTGACTCCGAATAACATTCCGATTGCACAACTCGTTGCGCCGACAGTTTCGTAAATGCGATGACAAAAAAAAGTTTTGAAGAGAAATAAAAAAGAAAGATCGTATTCAACTTAGAAAATTGTTTCTCATCAATTCAAACGTTTTGTTCGGCTAATAACTTTATGATTATTAATTTATATTTGTTGAAAATCGAAAAAAAAATACAAAAAATGTTTTTAAAAAGAATTCTGCAATGTTAAACGTAATAAAATTGTGAGAATACAAACGTTAGAGATTATGAGGAAATTTGTTTCTTCACGGCCGTGTAAGGTGTATCACACCTGCTTTTGTGGTCTGGGACCTTCTTGGGTCATTTTATACCTGCGATTGTTAAGGGTTAAATTGTATTTATGAGATTTACGTACTTGTGAAATCTGTAACAAAAAACATCAACTATTCAACTGAAATGATATCTCACTCGAAAAAAAAAAAAAAATGGAATTGCATGAAAAAATGAAACAAAATTGATTCACAATCAAACGTCCCTTCACGTTTGGAAATTCATGCATTATTAATCCGAATTTTATTGTTAGAAAGTCCATTTTGATTGTTACCTTAACCTTAAAATCTAAACTGGTCTTCTTTTATGAATGCATGAAAAACATTTTCTTTTTTTTTTCTTCATTTTTTTTTGTCTACTGGTCCTTCATTTTAGTTGCAAGAAAAACGATATCACCATGTTGTTTACACCGTTGAAAGTCACTTTGAATTGCAAATCGCAATCTGAGAGGACTGTATAACATAAAAAAAGATTAGAAAAAACAGCGAGAATAGAATTTTGTTGAATTCAACAATGCGATTGGTAAGCGCATTAAGAAAACCCGGAGGTCACCCGATCTGGCTTACGCAATTATGTAATAGGTGGACTGCCGCATTATAAACAACTGGCGTGACATTCAAATCGTCCGAGGAATTCAACCAAAATCATTTTTCTTCGCCTTTTTTTTTGAATAAAATTAATAACTCAAATTGACCAAAAAGATTGGTAAACATTAATCTGAATTTCGCTATTTGTTTATGAAATTTGACTAAAAAATCATAATTAATGCCTGCTTTGTTTGTTCGTTTACGTTTGACTAACAATAACATAAACAATATTTTGTTTCCTTTTTGAATTAAAATAACTGAAGAAACATGAATGTCTCGATTGTTTTGTTTCTGTTTTTTGAACTTAAAATAAGTAAACATTTTTTGTTTTGATTTAAACGTTGTTTTTGATTTTGCATTGCCATTGGTTTTTGCTTTTCAATGTCCAATTGCTGTTTTCGTGATGACAACAACCGAAAGTTATTCTCTCTTTGAACGTGATAAGAACGAAAACAAAAACATTGTTCTGAAAGTGGGATGTCGCTCGAAACTAATCAATTAACGCGAACTTCACGGATTGCACCACTTGAAACAAAAAATTCTTGATTCAATAACAAATGC
Source organism: Trissolcus brochymenae (assembly GCA_030523145.1). Lineage (NCBI taxonomy): Eukaryota > Metazoa > Arthropoda > Insecta > Hymenoptera > Scelionidae > Trissolcus > Trissolcus brochymenae. The sequence goes on along the minus strand of JAQQRF010000704.1, from coordinate 41,608 downwards.
ATTATTAATTTAATTTTAATTTCAACTCATTAAGACGCGTCCCAAATTGGCTCCTTCATTAATCGACTGCAATCGAAAAAAAAATGTCATTTAAGATGATTCGAAAAATTGTAAGGAGGCTAAAAATAATAGCGACAAATAGTTTGAGGTTGATAAATCGCGCGAAACGCGATACGCGGAACTCGGCAGCGGTATTTTTCACCGCGCTCGGTTAGATTGACGGTCAATGCCCTGGCAAGGTCACTGCAGAGCGCGCTAAATTTGTCGCGAGGGGCGGTTTCGGTCCCCCGGAATTGTCTTCATTTGGTTTCAGCCAACGGCCACGTGGGATCAAGGCCAATTTTCGAATGCGACTATATCGTTCTGCAGAAGCCAATGACACGCGGATTATCTCTAAATCCGATTTGTTATCCAATCCTGCATTGTTGCGTCACCTCATTATTTCGAATTGTAAACAAAAAAAAATTTTAGATTATCTTGTGTAAGCAAACTATTTTGATCATTATTTTTTAATGCAAACAAAACATTTTTTTGTTTAATCAAAAGTTTCATTTAAACATTTTGTTTTGTTTATATATATTCAATTGATGACGTCTTTTTTATGTTTTGCAACAATCTTTGAAGGTCATTTTAGTTTACAAAAATTGTTGTCCTTCATTTCAATCAATAAACAATAGCGAATCTTCTAAGGTCACCGTTGTTCAATATTGTTTTCACAAATGTTAAAGGTCATTTTATAGAAAATGAAAATAATTTTTTATTTAAATTATTTTATAATTTATTTAATTTTCTTCCTTCTGTTTTGGTTCAGTTCATAACATTTTGGGTGTTGTAAATCGTTTACATTGAGATTTCGTGAAAATTTCAATAAACGCTCGTTCGGAAAGTATTTGTTTCTTTTACATTGAATGTATTAAAATATTTAAAGTTAAATAAAAAAAGTCGGATCGTAATTAATCGTACATTGCACTACGAAACAAGAAATATTTGGGATGTTGTTGGGGGCTGTGAAATAAATGTCTACGTCGAGTGCACTGCTCCGTTACGTAACCGCGTCCGCTGCTTTATTTGCCGAATTCGTCGAGGTAACCTCTCTTCCGTCGTCTTATAGCCTCACACGTGTCTCATTTTCAGTTCGCCCACAAAGGGGCGTTCTCAGAACCGTCCAATAAAGCATCCCATTGTTTATTTCCCTCTATCCCTTCAACTTTATGCAACTCAAATTGGTCCCCTCTATCAACTAAAAAAAAGTATCTTATCTTTTATTTAACAACAACCATTTATTTATGCCCTTATGTATTGTTTATTTTTTTTTCTTTTTTATTGTTTTTTTATATATTTCATCATTGGTTTTGTTAAGATGTTTATATCGTTTAGTTTTAGATTATTAAGATTTCGTTTCACTTTAAACTAACTTAAGAGATTACTTCATTTGTCTCACTTTTTCGAGTGTAGTTTTCTTTTTTTATTAAGTTTGCTATTGCATAATTGCGCAATTTCCGGGATCAGCAGTGGGGCGTGCAGTAAGAGGCCAGAAATAAAGCACGTCTTGTGTTACACGCGTGAAGATTAGCGAGTATGCGGAACGCCCACACAGCGGGTCATTGGCCCCGAGAGCACACGCGGATTTTTATATATCTCGCTTGTGATGAGTTTTGTGCACAAATGTATCGCATCTCAGACGACGAAGAAAGAGGGGCCCGGACGATTGCTAATCGCCCACCGATACTTATCGAAAATAAACAACGCCAAATTAACATTTTCTTACCACGAAAATAGTAACAAAATAAAACATCCAAGACTAACCTCAAAATTATTTTTTTTTACGAAATAGAATTAATAGAACATAGATGGCGCTGCTACAAATTTCCCGTTTTTGTATCTAGATTAATTCTAAAGTGGCAGCCAACGAACCTAATCTAAAAACTAAGAACAGCATTGCAATTGTGAATGTGAAGGGGGTAGTTACGTAATTCTGCTATATAAATTCGGGAAAAGGGTTATAGTCACGGGACTAAAAGTCATAAAACAATGAAACCGATCATGAAACCGATCATGAAACCGTTGGCATGAAATTAGCCAGCGCATAGATTACGACAATTTGACAGGCAGATGTCATTGCCATCTGTTTTGCCAACGTCTATTTAACACTTCTCACGCCCGCCGACTTCCTTCTTAGTGTGCGACAGTTGCGCTTATTTACAAAAAACCATAAACGACTTTCCAAGCGAAAGGGTTCAAGTCGTTGTACCGCTCATTTTTGCGTACATCTTGATTATGCGCCAACAGCCGGAACATAACCTTAACGAAGCATTTAAAAAACATTTGACGAGTCTTCTGTTAATATAAATCAAAAATAAACAATTTGAAACAATTAAAGGTCATTACTGTTCATGCATTTTGTTACTTGTTAGTTCATTTTTGATAAATAATAACAAACAATTGATCGGACCAAATAGTTGATGATTGAAGGTCAAAAACAAAATTTCGAAATAATCTAAGATCATCTTTGTTTTTAAACATTTTCAAAAGTTCGTATTGATCAAACAATCACAATAAAATAAAATCAATAAAATTTCAAGGTCATTTAGAAGTTAATAAAAAATCAAAATAAAACACTTAATAAAGGTCAAAAAAAGCATTTCCAGCTTACAAAATAACAACCATTATTTGATATTTAGAGGTCATTAATAAGTAAAAAGTCCAAAACAGTTGCAGGTCATACTTATTTACAAATACTGCAAACAATAAAAAATAGCCAAAAATAAACATTGTTTAGAAACATTTTCAAATAAATGTAAATGAAGATAAAAATGTTTGTTCAATTTTTACATTACAAAAGCGTCATCGAGCTTCTTGTACCTGCATTTACGCAGGAATAACGACGTAAGATTGTGTCCGAAGATGGCCTACATATTTAGCGGACTGTAAGAAAAGGGCGGCAGCGCTTCTTTATGCGTCGTCAAAAGAAAGGGTTCGCTCGTTTCCTCGGTGACTTGGTTCCCGCGGTCGATGACACAGAGAAAAAAAAAACAACACAAGAGGAAAAAAACCGTGAGAAGGGTACGCGCAACTGCGTGGGTCCAATTGTTTTTTCCCCAAGCGCAATCGCGTATCCCATTATATTTGGTACCGTTCCTACATATATCTACATACCCAAATTTTTTTCCTCCCGCGGGTTTCCAATCAAAAGGGCACGCCTTGCAGCTCATTTTATGCATCTCATTTTTTTCCCTGTCGGAAATGAATTTGGTTGATGTAAATAAAACTCGGTAATTGGGGGAGGCAAAAAAGTTCCTGAAGAAAAGACGACGATTTCAGAATAAGGATAATTGATATAAATAAAAAATAGTTTGATTCACAATCAAAAACTCAATCAAGAAAAAAAAACAGTAAAAAAAAAAAAGAATTAATTGATTATATTAAAAAGTAAGCGCAAAAAATGATTTGGCTATTGAAGTTCTTTTTTTCTTGTTATCGTTGCACTAAAAAAGGAGAATTTTCGATGTAGATATTCTCAGTGAAAGTACAAAGTGTGTCAGAAATGTTGTTACGGCTAATCTTCCGGACATGAAATTGTGATTCATAGCCCGTATGCTCAACACTTTTATCTTATTGCGCATTCAGTTTTTAACGATCCTTCTATGAAAAAGAAAAAGATTGTTTGTAATTTTGTTTTTTTTTTAATCAACGAATTCATGCAAAACTATAAAGGTCTTATGAAGGTCATGTTTTGCAAGGCAAATATTGTTTGTTGTTTACTAAAATTGGCATTCTTTCTTGTTTAATAAACAAAAAATTGTCGAATTGGCAAATTGTCTGAAACGGAAATTAAATTTTGTTTGCAGGAGTCACATTTAAAGCTCACCGTTTAATACTGGCAGCATGCAGCAAACACTTTCAGGAACTATTCGAAGGGATGCCGGCGTCGCCGGCTGGGCTAATCGTCATTCTCGACGGTATGAGCGCCCAAAACATGGCCTCGTTGCTCGAGTTTATGTATCGCGGCGAAGTTCACGTCTCGCAAGAATCTCTCAGTTCCTTTCTCAAAGCTGCGGAATGTCTTCAGGTAATCAACAGGATTAATTTGAATTTTTTTTCCCCTTTCTATCTGTCTCTTTCTTCTGCACGTGTCCATCTGTAGAGGTTGTTGAACCCTTTGGAAAACAAAAAAAAAAAAATAATAAGGTGGTAAGAAGGGCGTAGAAGAAGAGTGAGATGTGAGCAATAGGTGATCCTTTGTTGGTGATTGCGCAGGTAAAGGGCCTCTCGATAGAACACGAGAAGCTGGCGGTGGCCCAAAGGCACGCTGCCGAGACGAAAAGTGCAGATTCGGGCGTCGCCGAGCCGCTCGTTAACAACATCGCCGAGACCGCCGAGACGCCTGGAACACCGGAGCTGCCCCAGGGCAACCACATCAAACGGACCCCCACGCCTGCCCCCTCGCCTGCCCCCACATACCCCCTTCCCAGCGCCTATCACACTGCCCAATACTACGACAATCCGCAAAAAAAGTTACTCAGGTTCGTAATCTCGTAATCCAATCCCAATTTATTTTATTTACTTTTATTTGTTAAGCACCATCTACAATTCACTTTTTTTGTCAAAGCCAAACCCAAAAAAAAGGTTATAACGAAAATAAGAAAAATTGTATATTTTGCTTGTAGTAGGTCGCCGAGTGACATTGATTCTTTAAGAAGAGCCAGTGTCCTGCGGGACGGAGCCGCTTTCCGACCCGCTTCCGCACCTCATCCACTTTTGCTGGACAACCCGTATCAGCCTTTCGTGCATCATCCAGACACACCTGCACATCCTCATACCGCGCCTCATACCCCGACAGACCTCAAGCGAGAATTTGCGAGAGACTCGTCGACTGAGCGCGAAAACGGTGACTTGAAGGAAAACGTCGCAGAAGGTATTTAATGGTTTTTTTTCAACAGCGCCATCTAGATCAAATTTATATAGACTAAACGATCTGTGAAGGCAAGTTATTCAAAAAAGATGAACAATTTTTTTCAAAAATAAATTAATGATTGCTGTTGGAGTCATTTTTTGTAAAGCACCCTCTGTGGTCAAATTGTACAATCACCGAAATGTCATCTATGGGGGAAAAATCGAACAAAAAATTGTTTCCAATAAAAATGTTCGATTGATTTTGGTAGTATTTAGGATAGTGCCATCTTCTGAAGAGTTTTCGAATTACTTAGTGTCGTCATCTATTGACAGACAAACTAACTACAGATTTTTTTTACTTTTTCCATAGATTTGCGTATAAAGCAGGAACCTTTCTCGATTTCTGACCGAGAAAGAGCGGAAAAATTGGCAGAAAGCCTTAGCAGAGAAGTTTACGCGAACAATCAAAGCCGATACGACAGTAGGAATTATGGCAACAACACGGATCATGCCCATCATGGAGCACAACTTGCACCCGGGATGGCCAACTTGCCTCCAGCTCACCCACCAACTCCCGAGCTCAGTCCGGCCATGTGGAACTCAAAAATAAACAAAGCAGGCACAGTTACCACACCTGACGGTAAGTATTTTTGAAAATAAAAAAATTATTTCATTACTCTGATGTTGTTGGGAAAAGACGGTTTTTGACCAAAAATAATTCAAACATGATAGTAAAAAAAAAAAAAAAAAAAAAACTAAAAAATTCAAGGTATCACTTCGCGGGTAACAGTGCCTACTCGAAATCGATCTTATGAAAGCCCCGCATTCAAGTTACCAAATGCATGAAGTTACGCCATCGTTGCAGGTGAAACCCATTCAAGCCCAGGCTTTCTCTTTTTTTATATGCCAGGAAATAGATGTGATTCATTTTTTTTTCCATTCGGCCTGCACCGGTACTTCGCACGACATATTCATCACTTTTTATCCTCATTCTTAGTGGGAATTCCAAAATATTCAGGTTATATTACATATTAAAAACACAGAAAGTTATTTTTTATTCACAATTTTATGAAACACAATTTTTTTTTGTACTAATATTGTAGTGAATATTAATAATAAATATTAGAAAAATAAAATATAAGGACGAGAAAAAATGAACCAAAAAAAGAAAATTCGTGATCAACCAATTGAAAAATGTGTGCATCCTGGCATTGTCTTTGATATGTTAGGGAGTGAAAAAAGACGAGACCAAGAGAAAGAAGTCGAGCCGCGTTGACTTTGAAAAGTTCGTCGAAGCAAAAAGGTGTCCTAATTGCTGCACCTTTGTTGGCTTTCCTCTGGCCTGCACTCACTTTGTGCACGCGAAGCGTGGCGTAATGCTAAGTGGCTTGGTTGTTACAAAAGATGCACGTGTTCCGAAGACGCGTTTTCTTTTTTTACTTTTTTTTTTATTTTCACACCCCGCGCGCGAGCCTCCTTTTTATATAGTTATTTAACCCACTTTTCCGGCTTTATGGCACGTTGCACATCCGTGCAAAGGCATTTCCGAGGCCTTTGAATCTTCAAAGCAGAACGAATTGCCGCTGCTAATTCGACCAAAATAAAACCCTTGGTCTCGACTTTATTTTCAAAGATCCGAGTTTTCTTCAACGAACAATTTTGCAAAACTCAAAAAAAGTCACTGGAATTGAAAAAAGTTACTACAAATTATACATGTTACTTCATATAAGAAACGATCAAAAATTATAGGATACCTAGCAATGGAAAGGTAACAAAATTGTTTAACAAAATATGCAAATTATTTAGTACCTAGACCTAAAACTTTGGAATTCACTAGATATTTGAAAGAAAAAAGTATCTAAAAATATCAATTCCGAGTCTGATGTGAAAGTTAATATGGATAATATTACATGGATAACTAGATATAATAGTGAAAGTAACTAGAGATTACTTTATAAATTGTTCTAAATTTAAGAAAAAAATTAATAAATCAATAAATAAAGTTTAATAAAAAAAAGTTACTAGATGAAGGAAAGTAATTGAATAAATAATTGAGAAAGAAAAACCGTAGCTGATATATTCATGAGCCGGTAGAATTGCAGCGTGATTCTGAGGCAAGTATCTAAGCAACGAGGAACGAAAAGTTGACATTGAAAAGCTGAAAGTGAAACTGGATCCTTAAAGGAGCAAGCTTGATTTAGGGGGTTGTCAAGGGTGAATTGCATTGAGAAGACTCAGGTACAGCCGAGTCAGAGGGAGACGGACAAACCGGCCCGGAGAGACACGCGCGTTTATTGATCGCCCCTCAGAAGCGCTTATGCGTCGGCTTTTCCTGCGCCCGCTCAAATTAAGCTCACACTTTTCTTTCCCAGCACATACGTTTGTTCACAATTATCATCATCAATTCTTCCTATTTCATCTCAAGTTTCAACTCACCTATAATATCTTTCTTTCTTTTTTTTTTTTTCATACTCTTATATTTGACCTCTTCATTTCATCTCAAACTTTTGCAATTGAACTAAGTGAATTTTTTTTTCATTAATCTTTCTTTTCAATTCTGACTATTTGTATTTCATTCTTGAAGTTGATTATTTTTAACTTCAGTTTTTTTACTAGTTTAATTGTAATTTCGTTTGAAACCTTCAGGATGAATTGAATGGAAAATAATTGACCATTTAATTTTAGACTGTTATCGAGTTTCGACCAACAATTTAATGAACCGAATGACTACAAATAAAATTTTTACTACGATTTTTTTATAAAACAAAAGTTGTTTTGCAGCTCATGATAACGAGTTTTTTTTATAATGAACAAAGAGCCAGTTCATTAGTATGACAGTGCACACAGCATGGTTTGCTTCACGATTGGATAAAATTTTTAGTATTTTGTGCAACTAGTAAACCTCTTATCAATGTCTATCAAATGTACAAAATTTTCCACTTGATCATTGTAATTACTTCACGATAATTGACATAACGATCAGCTTTGCATAAAAATTTTAATTCTAAAATAAAACATTTGTTTTTTCCATTCACACAAATGATTCACAATTGTTCAATATTTTATTTTATTCTACTATTTTTTTATTAAGTTTGTATTTGCATTTATTATTTAATTAATTACATTTTTTGGTTGATTAAGTTTTTATTTCAGGTTTTTTTATTTGTATTACCATTATTATTATTATTATTATTATTATTATTATTATTATTATTATTATTATTGTTTTGGCAATTCAATAAATAAAGTTCCTGAATTAACCAGGAATAATCTAATCTAACGAAACGAAAGATCAATTCGAAAATTGGTGCGACCTAGTTTTGGGGCAAAAATGAACGGAGATTCCACAACAGAAAACCAAATCGGAGAATCTCGGAGCTCCGAGCACGCTTCTGTTATCAAGTTATCTTGAGTTATTGTGTTGTCAAAGCAAAACGCCTTGCACGAGCTCAAACACACATATTTCTTCACACAGAACCTCACTTTTTTTTAATCCCCATCGCTAAAATTATTAGGCAATTGCAATTCATTTTATTCCTTCAAGTTGTCCTATTTTTTATTTTTATTGAATAGTTTAAATATTTTAATTTAAATGAGTTCTGTTCAATTGGTTTATCTTAAAACAATTAAAAATAAACATTGTTAGTTGAACAAAAATTCTAAAAGTTTTGCTCGCTAAATGTGGTTGTGGAGAAGTTGGCAATTTTTTGTGTTTTTCATTTGCCGTAATTGGTACCCTGATTATGTAGCAGTGCAGGTGGTGAATTACAAATTATCATCAGGGGGTGTATTTTGTCAGGGTAAAAACCGACGCCTGGGTGGTTTTACAATTTTTTGTTCAAGTGTCACGCAAGCATATCTCTGGTATATATTTTTATCGGCGACATTCGTGATGTCGGGCTGTTATTAGAGACCTTTCCGTATTTCTGCAATCATCGTTTGCCATCTCTCACGATTAATTCAATTTTTCGGACGCTTTTCAAGGGCAACATTTTCATTTCTCTTTGAATATTTGTATAAATGGAAAATCCCCAAATTGATCAGTAGTACCAACATTTATAAATGAATACAAATAATTGGTATTTTATTCATATCCCTCAAGACAACAGGAATCACCAGATTTTGATTCGAATCACTAGATTAAATTTAACCTTAAAAACTTCTGAAATTATTAAAAAAAAAAAAGATCCCTAAATTTACTCAAACATCCCTGGACGCTGATTGTTCAACATTCTATTTGTTTATAATAGCGTGTAATTAAGGTCAAACTTGCTAGATTTGTAGAGCAAAAAATGCATAATGATAAATAGGAAAAAATGTCTAGTTTGAAGATGAAAATAGTTAATATAAAGAATGAATAATTGTGAGTGCATTGGCAGCAATTTCGGAAGTTAGGAATGGAGTTTGGTCGAAAAATTGAAGGCCCGGGGAAGAGAGCCACGATGCGGGATCGCGCTGGGCGACACCTTGCGCACCAATCAATACATTCGTACAAAAGTGAGACGAAAGGCGATTGCGTGCTACGTCGGGTTGCGTGTGCGCTCGCTCTCCTTGTGCGTATATAAATATGCGTTGTGTCACATGTCCACGTCTGCACACACGCGCGCGCATCCCTGTGTTGGTACACGTGTCGTTGACAAAAATCCAGTGCATGTCACGATAATTCTAATCTTGTTCTTTATCTTCCTCCTTCTCCTCTTTGTCTGATTCGTACTAGTCTTTTTTCTACCAATTTAAAAAAGTCCATCTATACACTTTCAAAGTATTTTTTAACCCCCATTTGCTCAATCCAAAGAGGATTTGAGGAACATTTTGTTTTCATGCATAATTATCACAAAATGTATCTAGGGTACATTTTTTTTATTTAGTATTGAAACGAGATTTTAATACTTTCGAATATGAAGAAATGTCCAACGTTTTAGGGATTTCCTTTTTTCGTAAAATACGTAGATAACAATGTAGGGAATTTTATTGTTGGCATAATTTTGCCTCTTGTGTTAAGAAATAAATTTTTGTTTCGAAAAAATTAATCGTTAATTAATCCTGGAAAAGGTATTTTTTGAAAAACTTGTTATTTTACCGATATAACTACAAATGAGAAAGTGAAAAACTTTTGTAATTTCTGAGATGAAAAAAAGGGCGACGTGGAAACGAAATCCGCAGTTGAAGTAAACATGTTGACTTTCGATGTATAGCAATAACGTGATACGTTTCCAAGAAAAGGCTCGCTTTATCTCTAATAGCTGGATTCACATTTTCGTTGTGAGTTTTATATTTAAACGCGGATTCAACGTGGATATTGTGAATTTAATTATAGATCACATTTTTGTGTCATCCTGTTGCTATTCTCTTGATGCAACTCGTAACAGATCTAAGGACATTTTAACATTCATTTTTTAAAGAATTCTTAAATGTTATTTTTTTTTTTTTTTTTTTTTTTTCATTTTCTGTTTTTTTTTGTCTTATTAAGTTTTGGTTGTGTGGTTTTTTCATTTGTATATTATTTTGTTTAACATATATAAATCATTTTTTAAAAATACGATTTCATTGGCCGATAAACCAGACGCGTTTTAAAAAAGAAAAAAAACAAAATCAGCATCGGGCTTTGAATTATGCTGCATACATAATTTTAGATGTGTATATTTCTCTAAGTCCATTAGATGATCAATCTAATAGCATCCAGGCTTTTTTGACTTGTGATTTTCACTAAGACCGGCTATACTATTTGCATAAGTTTTGGATAACACGCGAGCTCGCATATTTGAATTTCAAAACGGTATTTTTGACGTATCTTTATCACCGCCTATATTTGTCAAACGTTGTCATAGTTCTATTTCACAAAATAGTCCCGCCCGTAGAAAAAATATCGTTTCTAATATCTTTAGAAATATCAAATAAGAAACCTTTAAAATATCTGAAAAAAATTACCAAAAGGTTACCAGAATTTTTTTACAATAATGTAAAACAATTTGAAAAAATTTTTTTTGCTCAAATGAAACATCTTGTGATTCAAAATCTTGTGTTCTAAATTTCTAACGAAAAGTAAAATTTGTTTAAAAAATCAGAGCAACATTTTGTTTGTACAAAAATAAAGTCGTTTGTGTGACTCAAATGCGCGCTGGTGATAAATCGGTTGTAAATCAGTGTAGAAACATAATATGCCTGAGAGGTTCAAAAAATGGATCGGGTTGTGTCTAATAAATAGATACGTGAATGAAAATGATATGTGGGCAAAAAGAACAAAGAAAGCCTCCGAGGCACGTTTAACTTAAGGCGCCAGGAAGCGAACAGCATCGTGTTATTTTTTTCCTCTCCCACCTAAGTTGCTTTTTTTGTTCTTTTTTGAAAAAGGGGAATGACCGTTTCTGAGAATGATATGCCATCTGCAGTGTGTGCGTATGTGCGCTTTCATTCGACATTCATTCATAATTGCCTGCGCGAAAGTTCAAAATTACTTAACCTTCCAATATTTTTTTAATATTAAGAACTATAAACTTTTGTCTTTGTTTTTCATTATAGTTATTTACTATTTAAATTTGCATTCAACATTTGTCGTGAAGGCCATTTGCATACGAAAAACAATAAAACAACAACAAAATAGAGAGTTTATTTTTATTTATGATTTGGTGATGTTTGTTTATTGTTGATGAACAATAACAAACCAAAACGCCATTAGAGGTCAATTGTGTTTACGAACAATTATTTACGTTTATTATTTAAAAAAAAATTGTGTTTACATTTAAGATTAGAAAAACATTTGAAGAGAAAAGAATTAGAAAAAAAAGAAGTGAATTCGAGTCGATGAAATAAAAAATCGCATTCGGGCAAAATTAGCATCTCGAACGTAAATTTGAGATCCGCATACAGCGTTAGGAAGTGAGTTATGTCAATGGTCCTTTATTCTCTAATGCTATTTTATGCTAATAATCATTTAAAAATTGTTCACTTTATAACGCCCGCGGCGTGCGATGCTATTTTTTCAAGGTTCGGATTTCAAATACCGGTTTTCGTTTTGCGCAACGAGGTCGTTGGCCCCCGTTTGACATGGCTTTGATTCATCATGCTCTTAAGGGTCCCACACAATGGCCCATTCAAAATTCGTGCTAATTGCATTAATCGCTCTCTTGACTCTACAAAACTGCACGCTTTTTACACGCATTACCTTTTCATACCAATTGTTTTATTTTATTTCTTTTTTTTTTTATTTCAAAACGTTGCCTCGAATTTTTGTTTATTTACTTTTTTGAATTAACTCATTTGATTCTTACATTTATTCACTTCTTTAAAAACAAAAAAAAAGTTCAACGTCATCCAGAGGTCAACAATAATAAATTTGCAATAACAACAAAATTTGTTTAGGAACATGAAGGTCAATTTTGTTCATTCATAAAAAACATTCCAAGGTCATCCTTGTAAACCAATAACAAATTAAACAAAAACAAAGTATCGTTAGGTCAATGGAACAACCTCTAAATAAAAACTGTAAACAATGTAATATATGTATTTTAAGGAATCAAAATTCGAAAGATTTTGGGGCGAACATTCATTTGCATTGCAAGCTTCTAAGACCGACTAACGGCTTTATTCGACAAATTTCAAATTCAAACGTTAATCAAAGCGAGAAAGAGTGTGAGAGAGAGAGAGAGAGAGAGAGAGAGAGAGAGAGAGAGAGAGAGAGAGAGAGAGTGTAGGAAACACGGAGAATAAATTTGGCCGGTTATATCTGATGGACGAAAAAATGCGTCGACAATAAAAATGTCACGATATCTTCTTGAAGGAATTAGTTTGTCGTTTGGCTGATGTAAGACTGCTTTTGCAGTTTGATTTTTAGATAAGAGAAAAAAAAAGCCAAGAAAAAGTCAAGGGCGGAAAAAATGCGACCGAATTTCATCGAATGTCTTAGGTTTTGGTATCAAAGTTCATCTTTTTTACATCTCTACATGTTTGCTAAAAATGAAATCATTAAAATAAAAAAAAAAGAAAACAACAAAAAATAAATAGAACAACGAAAGAACACAACTGTAAAATAAATAAAATAATTGCAAAAATTATTTGATTTATCAGAACTCAACTTGTCGCTTTGTTATCAAACTTCAAACATGATAGAAAAACATCTAAATCTAACGTTGATAGTATAATATATGCACCTGATTCCAGAAAACAGTCATGTGACCTTGACTAAGTCTATTCTCCGAAAAATATACTTTTGATCGGTTTTTTTCTTTTCTTGTTCAATATCAATTGTAATAAAGTATGCTTAGCGATTAAGCGAATCTTTGATCACTTCTATTTCAAAGGTTATTTTAATTTCAAGGTTCCCATAATGTGCAATCATAGGCAACTTGTATTTATCTATGCCACTTGATAATACATCAAAATTTAGATAACAAACAAACTTTACTTTGTCACATACGCCTCGTTTAAACACATACGGTTTAAAATGGAGAAAAAAAAATCTAAAAAAAAATCGAAGAAAATTTGTTCAACAAATTTTGCAATATAATATGAATTTTGTTTCTTACAAAGCGAAAAAAACATGTTGGAAAAATTCTTGGAAAGATGATTTGTTTTGATGTGATGTTTGCTTTCACAAATTCGTTCGAATTTTTTGTCGTATCCCAATGGTGAGATAACAGTTCGGAGTGCGAAGTTTTGATGTCGAATAAAATGAGGGTAAGAAAAGCGCGTAGGAGTTCCAGGGGTGCAAGCAAGAGCACGCACATAAGGTTGTTCAAGGACTTTGGGCCTTGACCCATTTCGTTCAGTGGCGCCAAATTGGGTGTTGGGCGGACGCGCAATCGAAATAAACAGGAGCACGCATATCCGAAAAAGACTACTGGATCCGTGGCGCCCGGCGCAGCTGACAACAACCGAGCGAAACGTACGGTGGGAGAGAAAGAGTGTGTAAAATCAATGATTAGAACCCAAATTCTTGCGTGCCTACAACATTTCTATGTCTACATTGTTCTTTTTTTATCATTTCAAACATTTGAACCTCAACATTTGAAACATCTCAAAAATGATGGTACACAATTAATGAAATATTGAAAGAAAAAAGAGGGTCATTGGAATAAAAAAGACGTTGCGTCATTGAGCCGCAAAAGTCATCACTCGGGCACAATGAGTAGCCACTTTTTTTTGCCGTTTGAATTTTCACGACGGTTCAAATTAATAACCTCTCTTTCTCGGTTTGGCGTGTAAAAATACATCCTAAGAGGTCATGCAACTCGGGCTAAAATGCGCGCCAACCTTGGGGGCTACGAGCATTGATTTAATCGTTTTGGAGGAAAGCGAATTGGTTTGAGAAATAGCTCTCTGCAGTCGGTGCCAATGGCCTCGAGTCGCCACGCACGAACCGAAAGGATAAATTAGACAAAGGGGCCGCGTGCTCAGGGCCCCTTTCGCAATCGCCTACGTTAGAAGCCCACCAACATATTCAGGTCAGACCCATGAAACTTGTCCGGAGATTATTTGCATCCTTATCTTTTTTTTCTTCCTCTGACAATATTTTCACCCGCTCGTTCCTTTAATTTCATTTAAATTTAAGTCGCAGATTTAAATTTATGATCATTCGTTCGATTATCATGAAGGAAAAGACAAATTTGTACGCTTTCCATTCTAATAAGTGAATTTTAAATGCTGCGCCACCTACAGGATCGAATTCAAACGATAAACTATTGCCATCTGTTGGCTTGAGCGAAAAATACATATCTTGAGTACGAAATTGAGAACAACGGAAGATTCGATTTGATTAGTTTTTAATGGAATTTATGCATTTTGAAACTTATGTGTCATAAGTTTGACGTTTAAAGATTTTATGCAAATTCATTTTATGAATAATAACAATTATGCACTCTAATATTTATGTGAACAAATATTTATTTGTAACAATTTTTATGCAGTCAGAATTTTATGTTATTTAATTTTTATATAGCATTATTTTTATGCACATTGACCATTACCTTTTTCAAACTTGATGTTCAATATATTTATGACTTTTTCATTTGAGGCGAAATCGACTTTGAGTTTTTAATTTAAGGTGTTCCGAAATTATGTGTCCTAATAAATTACGTGCTATGACTCTTATGGTATTTGATGTGTTGCCTAATTGAGTTTCTGATTCTAACGCCACCTGTATGTTGGATTTTAAATAAAAATGTGCTGCCATCTGTCGGTTCAAGTTTGAACTAGCTTGTTTAACGACTGCCATTCATTTATATTAACTATACTCTGAGAGAAAAAACGTACATTCTACTGATTTAGCGAAGGCAAAATCTGTTTACTGAAAATAGGCATAATCGCAGTGATCAACAAATTGACTGCTGAATTTTTTTAATACAATCTTTTTCTTGAGAAAATTATCAATTTCAACTTTTGTTTATGTCAAAACAATGACAGTAAACAAAATGATATTATAAAATGTTTTATCATTTGAATATTTTGAGGTTGAAAAACATCAATAAAAATCTTTCTTTCGGATAAACAAATTCTGCTTGTCCAAAAAAGCACAAACTACTTGTTGTCTTTTGTTTCTTGCAGTGTAAAATAATTTGAAATATAACAAGAAAACGAAACAAATATAAATTCTAAATTGTTTTATTGGTTTTTCAGGGAAAAAATTGAAGTGTCCATTCTGTGACCGACTGTACGGCTATGAGACGAATCTGCGCGCACACATCCGCCAGCGCCATCAGGGTATCCGGGTTCCGTGTCCGTTTTGCTCGCGGACCTTCACCAGGAACAACACGGTGCGACGACATATTGCCCGCGAGCATAAGACCGAGCTGAGTCTGAAGACGTTCCATCAGCAGGCCGGCCACACAGTCTCGGACGCGGTGCCCCAATAACGGGACCAGGTAACCGACTGTAAAAGACAAACTCAAAACGACGATGATATGCGGCTACTACAGTGACCTGCGAGTGGCGAATGCGTCCCAGTATGTGCACTAATAGATGACCACTGCCCCCCCCCCCTTTCCTTCACGTCTTTTCTTACTCGTAAATCAACTCGGATTTTGAATCGCAAGTCGATTTTGAGTCAGATTTTTAATTTAACTTTAAAAGTTTTATTTATTCGTTAGTAAAATGTTTGAATAATCAATTTCTTTCTCTTATTATTATTATTATTATGTTTTTTGAGATCCTGATTGAAATTAATTGTTCAAATTTGAATTAAAAGTAATTGGTTTGAAAAAAAAAATAAAAAAATAAATAAAATGTTATAAAAATTAAAAATAATTGCATCAAATATGATTTTGGATTAGATTAGATTGGATTGCGAGCGCAGCGCCACCAAGATCGACTCGCGACTCGAAATTCGAGACGCCGCAGCGAAAATGACAAAACTAGTCAATCAAAGTGCAACGGTCGATAAGATATTGATAACGTTTGCGAAAAAAGAAAAGAAATAGATTGAAGCAGGTTATGAAAAAGATAAACGAAAGGATGTGACTAAGGAGAAAATGGATGGGAGAATTAGATGAGTGTGTGAGTGTGAAAGAATGATCAAAAGAGCTGAAGCTGGAAGTTGTGAGGAAGCAGATTGACGTATGAAAAAAATGTAGATGAACGATTAACGAAGCAAGCAACTGATAAAAAAATAGGTTGGATGAAATAATAGATAAAAATGTTGGATTTACAATGGACTTTTTGCCACTATGAACCGTTACAACCGATCCTAGTTCAAATGAATATATTGTTAAATCTGCGCCTAGAGTCGTTTTTTTCGACGACGCTACTACGGTTTTTAAATAGAGAAACTTAAGTTTAAGGTTTAAAATGAAACGTCACGCACAGTGCCAAAAGAAAGAAATAACAAACTAAGCAGAGTAAATAGAAACAACAGTTTCCACGATGTGGAGAAGGCGCCTTCTTTGTGATAGCTATTATCGCGTGCAATAGTAAGAATTGCTAAGTGTTTTTGTACATGTAATTTTATATATACAGAAGAAATGGAAACAAAGATAAATGAATGTATTTTACATATATACAAGAAAATGACTTATATAACAATAGTTTTGCAGATATAATCTTTATGAGAGACGTCAATTAACGCCATTTTCTTTGCGACCGGTGATCCTTTCTTGTGATATGCGATAGAATACGTATCGGGACAGTAAACAGCGCCTTTTCTACACGACGCCCCCTACCGCCATTGATACGAAATAGAAAATGAAAATAGAAAAGTTGAAACGCGGACATTTGTGAGGGTCCGAGTCGCTCGCCATGACGTATTTTCTCCTACGCAGGTCGGTGGTGGACGACTCGGACCGACTCGGATCTGCGGACCTTGCATAATCAAATAGTATATGAAACCGTACACGCTTTTCCACAGGATATCAATTTTGTTGAACTGTTATAACGATGTTTATGACAAAAGCAATAGTATAATAGTGTAATTTTATGAGATAATGATTGAACTGATTCTACATGACTGTTATCGAGAGCTAACAATAGTTTATTGCAATTCCTAGTCACGCGGCGTTGATTGCCGCGCCATCTGCTCGAGATCGTTCTTTGTTCTCTCCTTTTGCTTTCAGTATCACAACGACAATAGGAAAAACAAACATTTGTACATACAGTTTACCATAGACAATGATCTGAGGCATTTAAAACAGCTTCCATTTGACGGTTAATGTTAAAATCAATCTTCACATCAAATGGCCGCCATGGTAGCCAAACTGTGGTTATTACAGTCGTCACCAAATTGAAACGTTAAATTCAACAAGATGGCGACGTAGAATAATTATAGTTTTGTTGTCACCGCCGAGAATCTTCAGTTAGCTGTTTTAAATGCGATAGGTCGAAGCATGTTTTACTCAACGTCCCCCAGCGGGCGCCATCTTGTGCTACCTCATTAAATAGTATACAACTCCGTTTATACATTGAAAAACACGAAAACCAATAGATTGTTCAAATAATAATCTGATACAACGTTTAGCCGAATAATATTGTGATGTTTATTGCATTTACCGTTGATGAAAAAAACAATATGGCTGATATTTTACGCGCGAAAGTGGACGGATGAATGCGAGTACGTTATACGCACACTCGGACATAAAATTATCAGTTTTGGTGAATAACAAAAATGTGGACAAAAATTGCTTACGGCCGCAATTGATGAAATTCGAAATTCGTTTCGAGAATGATTTGGTAACGAAATGATTCGTGAAATTGAAAAATGAAAAAAAAAAAAAAAAATGATAAAACGATTTGGAGATTGAAAACGATGCGTACCAGTGACATCTAGACACTCGAAATATGCAACGCGACACTTGTACATAAAAAAATTGTCTCATTTGATTTTGAGGGATAGTTGTGTATTTGATATATTTTGCCGGCTCTGCCAAGCAGAGGTCGCCACCTTGCACTGCGTTTTAGTAAAACAGAAATGAATCTTCGTAGGAACAATTAGGTTTTGTTTTGTTTTTTTTTCTTGTTTCTAAGTTTGAAATAAACGGTAACTCGACAACTTTATTTTTTGTTTAAATTTTTTGTTCCAAATTTTATCTCCGATGTGATACAAAAAATGAATGTCAACAATTTTAATTATATTTTTTTATGCTCGCAAAAAAACTTGATCTCGTTTTCTGTTTACTAAAACAATGTGGACGTGCAATGTTATTATTTTTATTTTTTCAGAAAACGTAAAAGAAAAAGCAAATGTTGTATGTTTTTTGATTTATGGAAAAAAACGTGCGCTCTCTCGCGGAGCGCGCATTTATTATTATTATGATTATATTATTATATTATTATATAGATATACGTATATAATATAATGTTGCAATGTTTACATTATTGGTATTTTTGAAAAAGAAAACTTTTTCCTTCATAGGTAATACATTTTTTTTCTTCAAACTTTTCTTTCTCTTTCTGTCTCTTTCCTTTTTTTTTCATTATTTTTATTTGTAAATCTTTGTACCATAATAAATATATATTTTAAACGTTTTTCGCGTTTTTTTAATTGTATTCTTCTCTACAAAACGGCTTTTTATAAATTTTTATTTTTCCTCATGTTTTTTTTTCTTCAAAAATAAAAAAAAAGTGAGAGGAAAAGAAAATTCATAAAATGTTTCTTTTTTATAAGGTTTACATAATCTGTGATATTTTGATTGCCTAATTAAACACACTTGAGTTCTGTGCACGACTAACAATCGAAATAGCGTCAGCTGATTGGAAAGTATGGAAAAACCGCAATGAAGTAAAGCAGTTGAATATTTTAAATTTATGATTTTTTCTCGCGATGACAAAGTTATTCGTTAAGTCGCTGAAAAGCTTTTATGTACTGCACGCAGATGTCGCATATGTACACACGTATGATTGAAAAAAAGAAAAACATTTACATACGTATTCTTATGAATTTGAACGGTGCGCGTGCGCGTTAACATAACCTCAAAATCTAAATAAAAAAACCGTTTGTGTAATTTGAAAAAAATTTGTTTGAGTTATCTCTAAACATAACCTCTGTTATAATGTTCGTGCATAACATTGTTTTAAGGTTGGAAATTTTAACCTAACCTCGCTTTTAGGTTATGTTCGTGCACTGCGTACCGTGCGTTTGGAAGTAAACAAAACGTTGGAGTAGATAATCAATGTAGGATAAAAATTATATATAAAACGATTAATTAAACGCGCATTGCAACGGGGCATCAATAAATCGTTAAATTATAATGATTATTAAGCGTATGTGTGCAACCAATGACAGTGCCGATAGGGAAACCAAGTATACACACGATAACGATGACAAAATTAAAAAAATGCGTAATTTAAAACAAAAAATTGTCAGTTAAAACAAACCATTTCTTTGTCACGCATGCACCGACTATAGCATAATTTTGCGAACTGTAACTTTTAGGCTAACATGTTGCATGTTGTTTTTAGTAATAATCTGTGTTTCATCGTTTGATCGATGTCGTATGTGAGTCGCGCTGAGAAAAACATTTTTTCCCAATCTCGAGACGTTTGCACCGAAACCCCTGGCTCGAGACGGATTTTTCATTTTTTTGTTTGTTTCTCAATTTTCAGTTCTGTCCGCGAACTGCGGTTTTACTTTTTGTTGGAAATTAAAATTTGCACAAAACAAAAATAAAGATTAAAAATAATAGTAAAATAAAAAAATGAAACGTCCGTCACTTGAATTGTCGCTTTGAATATAAAAAATCTGATTTCGTCGGTTAGTGCAATGTTGTTGATTAGTTGTATCGTTGAGTTTGACAGTTGTGTCCAGTAGAGGGCGCCAGTGCAACTGCACGGTGCAAATGCGCTCGCTGTCGACGTTTTTGCGAACCATCCAAGCGACCATAGATGTTGTAGTGCGAAATTATTGGTTTTACAAGTTTAGCGGATACAAATCTTTAATGAATGACAGCTACAGTCACCAGAAAGTCAAAAAAAATCAATGTTGACATCAAATGGCGGCTTTAGCTGCAAAAAACATGGCCGCCGTAGCCGCCAAAATATGATTATTATTGTTGACAACAAATGGCGACCACAGTCGTCAAAAGCGCTTGTCACAAAATGGTGGCACCGAGTCACTAAAATGGTTTTCTTCTTTCCAGGAAACAAAATTGTCAAAAAATAAGATAATCCTTTAGAAAAATCAAATACGCCAATAGTTTCGCATTTTATTTGATAGGTAGAAATTAAAGTCACGACTGTAAATCAAGTCAGAGATTATTTTTTGAGCGGAAGAAATTTTCATAAAGATATAATAATGAATAATTGAAAACGTAACCAATTTCAACCGTACAGGAAACGATATCTTGACTTGAACGAAAAAATTACAATACACACTTATATTTCATGATAATCAATATATTATATATCTTTCTACATTATCATCGATTGTCTGTCCGGCGTCGTATCTTTGAAGACGAAATAGAAGGAATGATTAAATTTAAGTAAGCGAATATAAAACGATTAGGCTATGCGTGTAAACAAAAATTTGGCGTGATAGTTGTGTCCAAATATACGATGAAAAAAGTGTATACCACTCATTGTAAAAAAATTAACTTTTAGGTTAGGTGTAAAAGACGGAGTTTTCGAAAAAAAAAAAAAAAAACAAACAAACAAAAATATGAATGTCGGTCGCATCATAGATTAATTTAAAAAATTCCGTTAAAATATTTAGCCGACGAATATTTTATGGCGCGTGGATTAAAAAAAACATCGAAAGATCATTTCTTAGGTTATGTCTGGGAACAACTTTGAAAATCAGACATTTTGCAGTACACTTTCAGAAAAATTTTGTACTTTTGCATTTCTAACCTTGAAACTAAATGTTTAGACAAATGACACAACATTGACATAAACCTCGTAAAAAGGTTAGATGTTTTTCGAGGTTATTGTAAGAGGTGAAAAATATGAAATAGGCCAATCTCTGCGATTGTGCAAGGTAAATTCTCAGTCTCAGAGCACGACGCCGATTGGGCCTCATAATATAGAAACATATAGATTATATCAAAAAACGTATTAAAGTTAATAACAAATGATGATCATCATGTGTGAGTGCGCGGGTTCACGAAGGCAACTTGCGCGGTCGTTTACGACTGCGTCTCATAGTACAAAGTAACATATTATATATCTTAGAAAAATGAAAAGAAAATAAAGGTTTAAAAAAGCAAATGAAAATAATAATAATAATAATAATAAAAGAAAACAATTCTGTAATTTATAGACTGATAGAAAATCCGTCGGATCTGCTAACCATGTTTTCATTCACAATATTTTATAATTGCTTTTATATAACTAAGAAATAATTTTTTTTTAATATAATTATTTCAAGAAATTGTTTTACTGAAAAAATAATTAATACATTTTTATATACGTAAATCTTTGACATATCAATAAATTACAAAGTTGTCTGTAAAAAGAAATAAAAATGTATACGCCAGAGCAGATTCGGCAGAAATTTTCGCAATGGTAAGAGAAACAATAAAGACTCAAATAATCGGTAACAATAAAATAAATAAATATAGAAGAACAGATTTTGCGATGATAAATAAATAAATAATTAAAGACTCAAACACACAACTAGTACAAATGCTACCTCAAACATGATATACAGGGTGCGCCAAAGCTTTTCGATATACAATATATATTTTAATATTTATATATATAAAACAGGTAATCTGATATTGGGTGAAATAAAATAATCAACCGAGCTCATGAAAAAAAATTATTCAATTTTATGTTGTTCGTCCAGGTCCAATATCTGATTACTTTAAGTTTTGAAAAGGTTCATATATGCAGAAGTAACAACCTTGGAAAATAGAATAAACTTTTTTATGGGCAAAAAATTGAAGTTTGGGTTTTTTCGGTAAATAATAAAATTAAACAAATACTCTCTGATTTTTGATAAGTCTGAGTCTTGAAACAAGTTTGTTAGAAACAAATGGAGAAAGAGAAACTCAACTAGGTACAAACTGCAAAGTATAATAGTCAATAAGTACAAAAAACAATAATACAAGAAAAAAAAAAAGAATTATTGCAATAGTGTTACAGAAATAAGTGCCAGTAATTATTTGGTTTAGTTTTTTATACTTGACCTCACCGCCATTAATTAGTTGATGTACAGTAAAAGAGTGGAATGTTAATTTGTTTGTTGATTGCAAATTGAAAACTTGTAGAAAGTGTTCTTTTTTTAGTTGATGAAAATAAGTAATAATAAAATAAACAGAAATACGTAGGAATTATCGCAACGCCTTTGAATACTAGATCAAAATATAAAAAATCCATCCAAGCTTTCTCAATGATACAAAAAATAAACTAACAGCAAATTAAAAATGAAGACGAAAAACATAATAAATTACATAATAATGGAAATAAGTTTTAAGAGACGAAATATCGCGTCATTTTTGCATCTTATACGAATTTTGAATGAGCCAATTTAATAAATAACGATTCATACATACACCGTGACAAAGTCACTTTTATAAATAAGTATACGCAATGAATCTACCTCAAACTTAACCAATCGTGAAGCTCAATTTTACTCAATGATAATAATTTTAAACATTTATTTCAGTTATTAACCATTTTTCCATGTTCTCAATTTTTTATATTTTTTTACTGTTGTTGTTGGGTTTTCATTATTTTTAAAGTTTTTCAACGATTTGTTCAATCAGACTAAGAAAAATTCACCCAACTTCACGCAATGGAGAAATAATAAAAAATGAAAAATTCATTGTAATAAATAATCAGACAATTTGAATTTAAAATTATAATTTGTACAATTTTTGTAGTTTAGATTGAAAAAAAAAACAGAAAATAAAAGAAATCTTATGTTAACTTCAATTCTTTTCTTTTAAGAAAAACGATTGGCTACCATAGTTATTTCTCTGCATGTAAATACCATCATTAATTTATTTCTTCACATGCGCTGGACGCGTTTTCTTACCTTCATTCTGAATCGCAGAAATCTGATATGAATAATAAATAAACAATTATACTATCTGATGTGATTTTGAAATAGGCGATAATCAATTGTATGTCTCCAGGAAATACGACCATCCTTCAATGTAAGATGCGTAATAAATAGTAGATAAAATTAAGAGGATAATGTTTGTTAGAATGTAAGAGCCAAACGAGTGAACCCGTGGTGTAACTCTAGAAGAAAATTTGTTTTCTCTGATTTTCACGAGACCAATTGCATACTTTGGTATCTGAATATTTTGTTTTTGTTTTTTTTAGACGCGCGAGAAGAAGAATTTTTGAATGATGATCAGTTTGAAAGTTTGCGGACCAACATCCGAGCAGACGTTGTACCTTAGGGCACTTGTCGTTGTTGAGATAGATGGCGCGTTGTAATTAAACTATTTAATTAGAACTCGTTGCTGAAAAAAACTGATAAAAATGTACGATAAAAATATATTAAATTTAAAAAAATATG
Organism: Trissolcus brochymenae; assembly: GCA_030523145.1. Taxonomy (NCBI): domain Eukaryota; kingdom Metazoa; phylum Arthropoda; class Insecta; order Hymenoptera; family Scelionidae; genus Trissolcus; species Trissolcus brochymenae. The sequence goes on along the minus strand of JAQQRF010000704.1, from coordinate 17,826 downwards.
ATCAACTATGCGAATTGCGTCTCATTATTTCATATCCTTTCCCTTGGTATTTTCATTTGTTCTTATATCAGCAAGATAATAATAATAATAATAATAATAATAATAATAATAATAATAATAATAATAATAATCCAACAAGAATTTCGTACACTTTTTTTGACAAACAAACCAAAATTAAAAACGAATATTTGTTCCAATGTTGTTGATGTACATATAAATAATAATGAAACCTTGATTAGTTTATTCGTGACGTTAACAAACAAAAATGATCATTTTGTTTACCTTTTTTTGATCAACAATTTATCAATCAATAAAATTTATTGTGAGTTATAAAAAATACAAACTGAATGGCATTTAAACAAAGCACAACGTGCGCTTTTTAAATTTCCATCATTTTTTTAGCGTCCTCAAAAAATTCACGATCAAAATCGCTGTCCTTCAAGACTCTTTGTTTACTACTTAGAATGCAGTTTTTAAGTGTTGTGCCTTCCTCGATGAAACAATCATTGGCAATTATGCAATTATTGATCACACACCTGCACAAATAATAAAAAAAAACAATGAAGTCCAAATAATCAGAGAAAAATTCTTTAAGAAAATATAAATTTTCGTTCATACTTTTCGCTGATTGTTACATTATCCATAATGATGCTGTTTATAACCCTCGTTTTGGGCATGACTTTTGAGTTCGCTCCAATTCGACTGTTTGTCAGACTGGTTTTTTCTTCGATCAGAGCATTATCCCCGATAAAAGTATCCTGAATTTGTGTTCCTTTGACAATGGCACTCGGTGAAATTTTCTCTTGTTCTGATTTCACTGGTAGTTCCTAAAATTTAGAAACAAGTCAACATTAATAATTCCAAACAATTTAATTGATTAAATAAACAAAACATGAACATTTGTTTTGCGGCATAAACGAGTAAAAATAAGAACAATTTTTTTCAGAAAATAAAACTAACCGTAAAGTTGGCATATTTGTACAAGTGCATGTCATTGACTCTCAAGGCCCGGTCAGTTTTATTCACATAGGCATAACACCTAATAACATCCTTATAATAGGGATCAACCATCGCATATTCATGATCGGACCAGGACGAATTTTGCATTATCCACGACTCAATCGGGTCTTCCTTGACAAACTTATAAATTTCATCGAGACATTCCTCCTCGTCAGCTGTATTCTTGTCTAGATCCTCATACAGAGACGTTCTTACAATTATTGGTTTTGGCCTTTTTGTCATTTGCTTTTTAACTATCGTTGGTACTAAATCTCCTTTAATTGTTATTATATTTCTGAAATATAAAAAAAAACAATTATCAGAAAACGAACTGAAGAAACCAAAAAAAAATAAAAATAAAAATAATAATAATAATAATAATAATAATAATAATAACAATAAATACTTCAATAAATGTAACAATAAATGAAAACGCACTTTTTATAATTTAAATAATCTACAACGCTTTTTCTGATCACATAAAAATGCGCGTCCAGCAGGTTCGTATTTAGAATAAAATTCGGATGCTTTCGAATAACTTTTCTCTGGATCTCGAAATTCTCCTTAAAATCACAAGTAGAAGCGAAGGAAACAAGCCTGTTCGATGCTGAACAGTCAATTCCCACAAAATCCTTCTCGACGTTCCAGCTTTTTTTCGGTCCAGGGAGGTTCAGTTCTTTTGGTTGGACATTCGGTTGAGGAAAGAACATGGCCACAAGACTGGCCTCGTGTAACCTGTAAACATCAAGACATTTGTTCACGTCAATGTCCATTATCAGGTCACAGGACACAATAACCAAGTCGGTTGTGATTTTGTTGTAGATAAGACGAATCGCGTCTGCTGTTCCTAAAATAAATATCAACAATTTAATTTAAAATCGATGACTGTCTTTGTTTTATTTTTAATTTATATATTTCATTTTATTTGTATAATATTTTGTTATACCTGGATCTTCGCCAGTCGATGCATTATCTGAAAGAGCAACCCAATCAATTTTGATTTTTAAACCCAGTTCAGAAACTGCAGAAATAATCTCGGCTTTTGAGCTCTGGGGGACAATGACAATGACATCACTGAATCCTGTTTTCTCCAAAAGTTTCAGCGGGTACCAGATCATCGGTTTGTTTTGAATAGGCAAGAGACATTTTGGCTTGCCCTTTGAGAGCTCCACCATCCGAGATCCCTTGCCTCCAGCCAAAACCACAGCCTGGAATTCGACGTATCGCTTTGTTGACATTTCCACCAAGTTAAAAACTTCTCACAGCTGGCTCACTTAACCTAACAAAAAGTTTGACACGACCAAACTTTTTCAAGTGTTTCAGTCTCTTCGATCACTGCTAAAAAATATCACAAATGAATTTTTTTTTCTGTACAAGATAAATGTTTGACAAAATTTTTTAATTCAATTTTTAATAAACAAACTTTGCTAAAGGGATATTACAATTTTATTATGCAATTAAATTATGACGAAAAAATGAAAAACAACAACTTGTTAACCAATTCAATATTCAAATGAAAATAAAAGTTTCGAAGTTGTTGAATGAAACAATAATTTTGATTTCTACCTCCACTTGTCCGAACCAAGCAATGTTTTCGTTTTAATCTTGAAAATTTTTTTAGGTTATAAAGTCCTTCCCGCCCTCTAGTGAAAAAACTGAGAAATCTCAGCGACTCACAAAAAAAGCAGATCTTTTAAAATTTGTTTACCTTGAAACGTATTTAGAAAACACTTTTAAAAAGAGTAACATGAACATCTATTCTATTTAAGATTTATTTTATTTTGTTTTGTTTTACATAAAATAAATCATGGTGGCAATAGCTTCGTAACCAGTGACGAAATAGCCAACGAAAAATGCAATAGCTCTTGCCGGTTGTTGTGCCAAAACTGCGTATGAAATCGTGTGTACGATCCTGGCAATAACAAAAGTGCGGATCAGCACTTTCGCAAGAGCTACCGTGGGGTTTGTCGTCAGCCATATCATGGTCATTATGAACCAAGGTAGACAGTTTTCCAAGTCATTGAGATGGGCGCGCCGTATTCTTTCAACGTCTGGGTCATCAGATTTTAATTGCGCTTTTTTTGATTTGTCAAAGGCTAGATCTTCTTCATTAGCATAAACCTGAAAACATGTTTTATTTATTCAATTTCCGGAGAAAAAATATTGTTACTTTTAATCTAAAAAAAAACATTTTTTATTATTTTTTTATAATGTAAGCAAAGAAAATTTGTTTTATTTATTGTGATGTAAACAAAAGAAAAACATTTTGCAGATTTTTTTTATATATAAACGAACAAAAAGTAAACTTTGTTCTCATCTTTTTGTGACGTGGAATAAGAAAAAAGGAACTTTGTTTTCATATTTTTTGATATAAATAAACAAAAAACAACTTTTTTTACTTTTTTTCTGATATATATAAATGAACGTAACGTTAAGTTTTGTATTGCGTATTTATTATTTGTTGTATTAAAAAAATTGTCCTTTTGCGCAGTGTTCTGTTATACATTTTGATTTTACATATTCTTGATAATTTTTTGTTTTATCATACTTGTTATCATTTGACTCACCTTTTTTCTCATACGCGTTCGGCCAGTTAGTACCGACATAACCATGACCTTGAGGATCAAAATACTACTCCAAAAAGCCAAATGTCCAAAAAGTTCAGGATTTATGTCAATCGATGCCATTTCGATCTTAAGTTTAAAAAAAAATTTAATTGACTATCTTATTTATACTTTCAGAGTGATGTTGCAGAAGAAAATCTCGAAGCCGACGAGACAGGTTAGAGTGTTGTTGCGATTATGACGACAACGACTTAGTACTATTAGACGTTGACTCTTGATCTATTACGTGTACCTCAGGGACGGATTTTGAGGGATCAAAAAAATCAACAACAAATTAATTTCAATTTTGTAAATATATATATATATATATATATATATATATATTTTGTTGAAAAACAAAATCATAGAATTAAAAATGTAAAAATATACGAAAACATTATTTAAAATTAACAAAATGATGATTTTTCCAAATTACAAAGAATTAATTATTTAATTTTATATTTAGAAATAATTTATATATTTCGAAATCATATTCTTGGTAAAGTTTTTCGTATCAGTAAAAGTGCATGATAACTAAAGCTGCTTCAAAAAGTGTAATAACATATCCAGTAACAAAACTAATAACTCTTCCAGGTTGCTGAAGAATGATGGCGTAAGTGAGAGTATGAAAAATTCTAGCGATCCCAAATGCCGGAATCAAAATTTTGGCCAGGTACACTGGAGGGTTGGTCCAAAGCCAAATATATGTGATTATTAACCAGGGGATCACATTTTCAAGGTCATTGTGATGAGCCCTGCGTGTTCTTTCAATGTCAGGATCTTCCACTTTTTTTCTTTTGATTCCAAGAAAATCGTAATCGTCATCATTTATAAATATCTGTATTTCAAAATAAAAAAAAATATAATATAAAATAAAATAATAAATATAATATGGTACATGGTTTGCCAAGAAAAATATTTTAAACATTATTTTTATAAATCTTTTGAAAAATTTTAGTGCTTATATTGTGAAAATAATGTTGCATGAAAAAAAACTTCAACAATTTTACCCATTTTGTAAATCGATATCTGGCGGTGAGAAGAACGACAAAAAGGACTTTAAAAACCATAACTCCACTCCAAAATCCATAAATTTGCAAAAGTTCGGGCTCAATTGTTATATTCATGATGGACGACAAATGCTGCTCCACTAACATACACTTATACAATAACAGTGCATTCAGTTTGATAACTTTGTCGTTGATATTTGCGTGCAGGAAAGATTTATAAATTCCAATACTAATGATACCTGCAATTAAGAAAAAAGTGTTTCTTCATTCAGCTTGAAAAATTTTCATGTTTTGCAATTCATATTGTTTTTCAACTCAACACAAAAAAGTAACATTAAAAAATTTTAATGTTTCACGCAAGAAACTGAAATGATGAAAATTATTTAAAATTTGAAATAATATTTTTCCCGCCAAATATAGAAAAAAAATATTTTCCAAATAAACCGAGACAATTTTTTTAGAAGAGATGTAGAATGTATTTGTTTCTTTAAAATGAAAACATTTGATATCCTTCCACAACATCATATAAACATAATTAATTAATATCCTTAATTTCAAACATCCAATAAACATTATGTCACTATATAAAAGTACTCGGAAGAAAATTTGTTTCCACTCTACTGGTACCCTTTGAAAGCGCAATTCGTTCTCCTCCGCTCCCGCCTTGCGGACAAATTTGATGACAGACTGAGATTTTATGATAAACAGAGATGCTACTTGCACTGGGTTTTTTTTCTGTTAAATTTATGTTTTTCTTTTTTTTCCAATTTCCCGCCTCTTTGAAACGAGAAAAAAAACAAAACTTTCAACTTGGCGGGAAATCGAAATTTATTATACAATACATAGTCGATTTTTTCTATTTATTTCCACTTATATATAACCGTATATATAATTCATATGGTTACAATGTTCATTTATTTGTTTTTTTATTACATCATCAAAAAAAACTTCTCTGTCCTTGCTATACTGCTGCCCCCCCCTCTTCCTTGAGATATCTTGTTTTCTTTATATAATATAATATTTATGTATGCTCGTATATTATTTATTTATAATTTCTTATAACTTGCTTTTTTTGTCCTCACAGTCTAAACGTCTAATCACATACACATACCTACGTTCAAAGTGTATCACAGTTATGTTTGGGAATAGTAAGGGACTAAACAGAACAAATCGGAAACAGAACCACACGACCTCTTGTGGCGAAACAACGAATACATCCGAATCTTCAAACATAACGACTGAAATGTCCGCAGCGCCATCTGGCAACTAGGGGACGCCATCTATGCTGGCAACAAGTGGCACTATATGCACCAATAAATTCTGCTGTGGCGTACTCTAGGTGCCTGTCAAGCAGCGCCCCCCCTGGCGGATTTGTTTTCAAATTGTACAGGGTCTATAAAAGTACCATGTACACATTTGTTGCAATCTGCTTAAGTTTTCTATACGAAATAAAAATTATTTTAATTTCGAATTTTGCTATAACAATCTCAAAACTTTGTTTATAAATAGAAAAAAAACCGCGCTAAATCAACTGCTAACGATGCGCCATCTACGTGCAGTTAAATTTTTTTGTGTCACTTTTCTTGAATCGTCATTTTTTATACAAAAATAGTCTCGATTACATATGATACACGTTTAAAACACTCTGAACGAACAAAAATGATCTATTGCAGCGTTGTCTGTTGTTTCCCCTCCGAAAAAAAGGAATGTCAAGAATTTCCACGTAAATGCTGTCTTCCCCCTCCCCACCCCTCAGATCTTCCCCGAGAGTTGAAACATTGATATTAGTCGACTTTGTGTGATTTTTTACTTTTTTTTTTCATAAATATTTGTCTTTGCTCTTGGAACTACGACACATATAACTGTACACTGTTTCCTGATTGGTTGATAAAGTGTTGCTTTATTTACAGGTCTTCGAGCTGAGTTCTTAGCTGGGTCCCGATGGGGCGCTGAAGTTGAACATTGTCGCCGGGGGGCGCCCCGGCAGTGGCTTTGGAGGTAACCTGGGAGTTACGGAACCTACAAAAGTTATAAGAAAAAACTAGTTATTGTTTTCTAAAATGTTAAAACATTTTAATAAGAAATTTCAAATCGAAAAAGGTAAAATAATCATACAGAGATGGCACCGTTTCGATTTTTATTTAAAAAAAGTTAACATATGTGGCACTATTTTGATTTTGAATTAAAAAAATAACAGATGGGAATGTTTACTTTAAAAAAATTAACTGAACGCGATCTACCTTGGAGTATAATAATTTAAAAGCATGCTAATGATTGAAAAAGTTGAAAAGGCGGACTCTGTGAATTGCAGAGATTAGTGAAAAAGGTTACACTGATAAGTTGCTAAAACAGATTTTTTGGGAAAAAAGCTAAAAAAAGTTTGTTTACAAAAACACCGGAAAGATCTTTGTTTGGATCACCTTGCTCTAAAGATCATCCTTAACAGTCGGGGTTAAATTCCTATCGGAGAATTCGCATTTGTTCAATACCAACGTCTGACTTAATATCAACGACCGATAAAATATCAACAAATATTAACAAATTGCGAAATTTTTGTTTACCATTAGGTTGCGTAGGCGGCAACTTCGTGGGACTTGGTCCATTGAAGGACATGTGGCGCCGCGGTACAGTTGCGGGTATCGTGCCCTCTAAAGTAGAGTTCCGTCGGGCAAGCAGTGCCGAAGAGGCCGAGCTTGGGGCTGGAATGCGCGGTGGCAACGTCATCACCGGTGGCAAGTCGCGTCTCGGCGGCAATGGTGGCGGCGACGTGCCTTCTCGTGGCGGCAGCATTGGCGCATTTGGCGCCTGTCTTGCCTAAATATTATTACAAAATATATTATAAGTGATATTTGTAATATGAAAACCTTTCAAACAATAGGAGGTGCTATTTGTGCAGATTAGACAATAGCGCCACCTACATTAAACTTATTTTTTCATAAGTAGCACCACTTAACAGTTTGATAACAGAGCCACCTGAATAGAATTAATAATCTATTTGGTAGCATTATAGTAGGTGATGCTTTTAAACCCGTTAGAAAACTTAAAATTTTGATTCGATGTTTTATAGAAAGTTAAAAAAGTCTGCACCTGCTGCGACGACTCGCTGATGGAACTCTCACGCCTCCTTCTGGGTGGAAGTGGGGGAGGCGGTTGGGTGACCGGCGGCGAGGGAGGCGGTGGCATCGAAGCACCAGGACTACCACTCATGGGTGTCGAGCTTGAGATAAGACACGAGCTGAAACCAAAATGAGTCGTTTGATGGGAATGGTGGTGTGGCATATTGTGGCTTGGCGAACCCAGTTGAGGACTGCTGCTAGGTGTCCCGAGCGAGAGGGCTGACATGTTCAACGACCCTGGCGAACTCGGCGCCGGTCCTGAAGTTCAACATTTTCATTAATATTCTTTATTCAATATTCAGTTGATAAGTTTTATCGACTTCTTAATTTTGATGGGTCTAACGAAGTTTATATTACCTAAAAGTACAGGCGCGAAAACACTATGGTCACCAGTATGCGGTGCTTGTGTCGCATGTGGCGGCGTTTCTGGTAACTCTTGAGGTCTAACGACTTCTGACGGTGGATCGTGCAATCGAACAGTTGACGCCACTGCCTGTAACGGGGCCGGTAATTTTCCACTTAGACTCCTCGCTTTGATTCCAGGTGATTTTAGGTTCAGATCTGGCCACTTTCGAGGCTGAAAATGATATAAAGTGATATGACGAAAGCCTTCTAGTTAGCGTGCAGCACAATCGCCTGGATGGCTTTGACAGACCAGATGGCGCTGCGATGTTGTACTTACAAATTTGGGAAGTTGCTTTTTCCTAGGCTCAATTTCTAGACTCTGTTCGTATAAATAGTCGCTGATCTCCTTTTCGGACATCTCTGGCGGAAATGGCGACAGATTTTCTATAAAGTGGCGAATCCTAGGTTCTAAGGACAAGCAGTAGGGTTGATTCTGATACTGCTGGATCTCGCCAGTAATCTCAGCGACTTTCCGTCGCTTGCTGAAATTAATGAGCTCCGGGCTGTTCGGCAGATAGTCCGGGTTGCCTTCTTCTATATGGAGGATGTTTGTCAGGTACATGCCTATAACATGAACATTAGACATTTAGCAATTGAGGTGAAGATTGCATTAAATAATCAGTTAAAAATTGCATTTTTTGAAACAAAATGAATATTTTACCGAAAAATGGTACACATGGCGGATTTATTGACCGCAACTTTTCTTGGTACTTTTTGTAATGGTCACTATTCAGCTCACGAGCTTCGTCAAGAGCTTTTTCGAGCCTCGCAGGTATTTGCTAAAAACAAAATATTAGAATCATTCATAAGTTTCTCGTGATTATTTTTTATGATATACAAATGATACAACAATTTATTTTAATATATATAATTAAAAATTGGCTATAAATGTTGTTTGGCTCACTTGAAAAGTATATTTGAGTCGGAAAACCGAAGCTGATCCCATGGCACTGACGACAGCCAAAACCCCATTAAAATTATTGAGGTCCTGACACACCATCATTACTTCTATCGCCCTTGACACTATTGCCACTCTTTCTTCAAGATTTTCTGTCTCCACGATTAGTTTCTCCAGCCACCTCGTGAACTATTAAATAAATTAATACATTTTAATGCATCAAAATTTCTCAATTTAATCTTGTTTTAAATTAAAACAAAAAAGTCCATCACTCACATTTGTTGTATGTTTTATCATTTTTAACAAATTCGGTGATGTTTTTTCTTTATCCTTTTTCGTCCAAACCGATCCGACCAATTCTGATGGTTTGACTGTTCGATAAAGCTCAAATTCAAGTAAAGTAAGTTGTCTCGCAAGCTCGATGGGGTGCAGCTGAAAAAAATAAATAAACAATTAGCAACATATAAAAAATTGCAACATTTTTCAAACAAAATTTTCCACTACAGGTGGATTTTCATTTTTTCATTATAATTGAAAAGCATAAAATGTATAATACACTAAATCAACAATAATTTTTCAACAATTTTAAGTAACAATATTAAATAACAATTTCAATCTTAAAATTTTTATTTAACAATTAAATTTAAGATTTCAATTTCGAAAGTTTAATTTAATAATATAAAATTCATTAATAAAAAATAATTTCTTACAGTGAGCAGGCCATATTCTTCTTCAGGAACTTTGAGATGCCACTCGATTGGCGGTGGTGATCGCTCAAAACTAAAAGTGATCGGTCGCTGCTCCGAAGGTTCACATTTGCGCGTCACAATTTTGTTAACCGATTCGACCCACTTCTTCATTGACTTGCTCGGCCGGTCTTCATGTAAAAAATCTGTAAGCCTTTCTAATAGATTTCTATCTCTCTCAAAGTCGTAAAAATGATGATCAACCTAAAAAATTGATTCAATAAAAAAAAATTGTATTATTTTTAATTTAACAACAAAGTTGGTTACAAGATCTTTTCATACCCAATGTCGAAGAACGTTCAAAACCCGGAACTGTACAGGCTGACGAAATTCCTTGCGGTACCTTTTCCAGTCCTCACGAGCATTCGTTTTACAACCTGTTGGTCTTTCGTCTACACCGTAAACCTCGGAAGGTTCGGGTATATTGAATCTTTCGATCAAAAGTGATAGCAGTTCTTGTGGCGAACAAAAACTCCTACAAAATGAAAAAAATTTTCAACAAAATTAATTCAAAATAAGATGAAAATTACGTTGATTTCTAATAAACAAAAGTCTAATTTAATTATCATCAATTTATAAATTAATAATAAAACATGTTTGAACCTATAAGTTGTGAGGAAAGTCCTCACAAAAGCCGGATCAGCATAGATGTGATAGGTAAGTCGTTCTATGAGTTTCTCTAAGGTGGCGCCCTTAATGAGAGGTACTCCGCCGTTTTCCCTGGCCTCGAGGACGATATTTTCCGGGCCGTCAGTTTCGGCATATCTGTACATCGATTTGGGTGGCAATTTGAGAGGGTGCTTCCGCTCCTCGTCACGCAGGATGCTGTCGAGCGTGCGTTCCAGCATACTCTTAGTGTTCAGCATCACCAGATCTGCCATCCAGCTGTTCTTGTCCTCAATTGACTTAGCCACCAGTACCACGTTCGGCTGGTCGCGTGGTGCAATCTCAAATGCATTTTTAATCTCTGTGAAAATTCAAAATTATCTGTATAAAACGGATAAGTTTAGCAATTATACACGGATTGATTTTATAGTGTTCGACCAGGTGGTGCTGCTGTTCAAGTGAACTTAAAAGCTAATAGAAATTACATCACAGGTGCAGCACTATTTTTATAAATTATGATGGTAGCACCACCTGGAATTAGCTGACGATATTTCACTAGGTGGTATCACTAAAGTTTTGTTTCGGTATATAAAAAGTGAATGAATACGAACCATCGGTATCTTCTCGGTCAATAATATCCACCTTTCTGATATAAAACTTTTCCTTGATCCTGAGTTCTCCCTGGTGCGCTGGATGACTTCCGCCAACGCCAACAGCAGCAACACTCACGCTCACCCTCTTACCTCCACTAGATTTGCAGAGCATGAGCAGACCGTCAAATAGTAATGCCTTTCTCTCGGTCATGCGGCGACCGTTGCTTCCGATTTTATTCAACATGGCCTCTGTAACATGGCAAATGTAAAATTGAAAATTACCATTATAAATACAACAATTAAAAAAAAAAAAAAAATTCCAACTTTGATGATGAAAAACTTGTAAATTGGGTAGGTAAATCCAATAATTTATTTGCTATACAATCGTAGTTAACCTCGTATGAACTCGTTGCAACACTGTCCGACCTCTTTTTGGTCCCAGCCATCGATGGTCTTTTGCAGCTCTGTGGTTTTTTCGAGCGCCGCTTGGCGTCGCGCGCGACTCTGCACGCGCAATGCAGAGTCGTTTTTCGGATGGTGCGGTACCATCGACGTCAGCGACGTGTGCAGCGGATTCAACAAACCCAACACCTGCTCCAGAGACTCTGCGTCTTCCGAACTTGGCGTTCGTTCGTGTAATATCTAAAGAAAACATTAAAAAATTAAACCTTAATTGTTAATTTTTGGTACAACTTAAGTCCAGTTGTTGAATTGGTACAAAATAGGTCTCTGTTTTGCTGATTTTAGAACAATTTATACCTTAATATAATCGAAGTACAAAAAGAAATGCCAAACGGGTTGCATAAGTAGTTTTGGCAAATAATATTTTACGGCTTCCTTGAAACCGTGACCCGCGGCTCGTAGCGCTAAACTGGCCTCTGGCCTGGACAGTAGTCCCGTTAACACGTCACGACTCGCTGGACTATTCATGTTCTCGGCGTATCTTAAAAACAATAATAAAATTAAAATTGATTTAAAAAATAAAATTTGCTTTCTCACCTTTATAAAAATTAAAAGAGATTTTAGTATTGGCACCTACTTGATGTACTCCTCAAATTCCTTAGCTTCAGCGAGTTCTTCAAAGCAAGAGCCTACGGTGGGCGTTTGTTTTTCCTCAGTGATCTCGATGACGTCTTCGAGGTTGCCAAGCAACGTGACCGTCACTTCGTAGATGTCAAGGATGTTGCTGAACAAGGTCTCAATCTCGTTTGGATCCTGTGTTAATTTCATTATTTCTTCCCGGAAAACCTACCAAGAACAATTTCTTTATTAATTCGAATCGTTTATAGTAGCGACCAGGTGTCGCTACTTATTGTTTCAGTACTTTTAAATTAGATGGCACCACATTATGTTTCAGTAGTGCAATTTTCCAACATACGACCCCACTTGTTATTTCAGTATCTTCACATCAGGTGGCGATAGTTATTGAGTTAAAAAATTGTTATTATAGTTACAAAAATGTATTCTTCACCTTGATGATCATGTTGAGATCTCGCAGATATTGTTTCTCATCAGTGATGAGATCCCTGACAGATTCTTCATACGTCTGGGAAACAACAGACCCCAGTCCGCTCTGGGGGCCTTCAGGACAATCGTCTTGGTAAAACATATCCATGAGAACCTAAGACCAAGCAAAACATATTACCAACCAAAAATCATATTCATAAATATTTGACAAACACGAACAGCGAAAGGCGTGAGAAACGCGAGAAAGGTTTTCAAGATATTGTAAGTCCGAGAGTAGTCGAGCCCAGATTCACAGATTGCATTCAAAAGAGAAAGATAATTGAAAACTTTTGAAAGATAGATTTTTTTAAATTGTGTTTTAAATATGATCATTTGATTGTGCAAATGGTTTGAGTTTCAGATCAGATTTAATGTGTCAGTTTTTTAATGTATAAGACAGTGGATGAAAAAAGAGCAAAACACAGATAACGATTTGATATACTTTTCGACTTTGCATTTGGTTCTTTGGTTTCACATTCGTTGGGATTTCTTAATCTCGGGTACGTACCACCTAGACAGCCGGGAGAACGAGCATGGTGTTGGTTTTATGTTAGTGGAAAGCATGTAACCAAGCACAGAACGTATGCAGCCATAATTAGCTCGTGACTACTCACTAATTCCATAATACAATTTTTGCTCTCAACACTATCTATTTCTAATGCACGGTGCCATGAATTTTCTTTTAACATATCTAAACAACTAAAAAAAATGACTTTTCATTGCATGGTCTTCACAGTGCTGTTAAGAATGCTATTATTATTTTCACATGAACAGTCAGAACAGTCACATAGTGAGTCGTACAATTTTATTAACTTAAATTTTATGTTATTTAAATTTCAAGTTATTCCAATTTCATGTTGTTTAGATATAAAATATAATTTTGGTTGACATTCGTTTCAAACTTTTCTGTGACATTCTTGTCTTTAAATGAAGATGGTTATGACGAATCGCCTACCAACGAAAAATCGTCAAATGGAATCTTGAAAGATTCTTACCATATCAGCATACATCGCGACCTTTATGTCCTCGCACGATATCTTGACATGGCGTATGTTCTTTACGTAGTTACCCGCCAACTGTAGATCAACAATTTGTCATTAGACCATATTAATAAATAGGCAAAATTTTATTTTTTGAAAAAACAATTCGACATTTTTTTATTATAATAAAAAACTATTTTTCAATTATTGTAATGACAAAGCATTGAGTTCGAACCTTCAATATATCAGCTGAAATATACTCCAAAACGCCAACAACAAAGTAGCTGACTTGCGAGTCGATTTTATGTTGGAGCACTTCCTGAAAATTTATAAATGGTCAAATTAAAAATTAAATTCATATAGCAAGTGGCACTAGAGACAATGTTTTGATAACAACATAATCTGTATAGATCTGGTAATTTTGCAGCGCCACCTGGATTGATTCTATTTCACCAAGTGGCGCTAAAACAAAATTGTTGTTTAATAATAACTGGAAAAATGAATAAAACTAAAACTAATTGTTCAATGAACGAAAATACAGTCTTGCATACTTTTTGCAACAGTTGATGAATTTTTTCAACAGGTAGAACGAGGGGTGACTTTTTTTTGCCCTTTTCAAGCACCTCTTTGGCGTCGCGCAGGGCCCACTTGTCGATTGGTGTGGGAAAGGTCTGTCGCACTCGTTCCTCGACGTCCTGGGCGGTGTGAGGCGGTGGGTGACCGCACAGCATTCCTAGCATTCTCAAAATCAAACTCTCCACGTAATCCAGCGCATCCTCGCGTGCTTCCAGACTTGGATGGACCTGTTGTAAAACCTATAAACATAAATTGTAAGTCAACAATTAAAATTGACTGTTTATTTCTGAAAAATGAGTTTTCAAATAAAATTGCTATTAATAATAATTTTTATTACCCTTCGCAGGGAGTTGACGAAGACTCCCTTCCATTTTGCCGCGTTTTCCTCTTTCTTAAAATCGTAGCTCGATGACTCGGCCACGACCGAGGCCGGCGAGACAAACATTTCGCCGTTTCACAGCGTAAGAGATAAAAAAGGTTGGAGGGGGGGAAAAACATAGACATATACAATCTAAATTATAATTAAAGGACATGAATGACGACGCAGGTCGACTGTTGTCCCAAAACATTCGCTCACTCTGGCGAGTCCACTGTGTTTACTTCCACCAACATTGCCGCTCCTTGCTCCAACGGTACTTCCAACCGACCATCTCTTATTTTTCACTGGCTAACCTAAAAATTTCCACAAATTAACATCTTTTTATTTAAGCACTCAATTAAAAGATATTTTTTCTTTGTCCATGAAATTTCACTGGAACTCAATTTGTAACTGAAAATATCAAATGCTAAACATATTGTTATTTTTTTGCTTATTGCCAAATAAAAAAACCTTTTTAGTATTTATATGATAAAACGTTTTGAGTTTTTCTCATCCCTCTCATCGTACTGTGGCCATTGTTTTGATGGAAATAGGAAGAAAAGTGACAGCGCGACCTTTAAATGTCAGCTGCAGGTTTCATTTGGCTGTTCCCATCACGTAACCTCAAAAGTAATCCACTTTGATTATAAATCAACAACGATATCGAATAATTTTTCGCCATTTTCCTGTGACCGAAAAATTGTTTTCAAATCGATCAAAACAAATGTCGACACGGCGGCCATTAGCGTTTAGATTTTGTGAAATTTCAATGTCAAATGATACTTATAAAAATGAAGGCAACATTTTTATAAACTTTTAAAACTAAATACCCAACTCAGTGGTTTGTCGTCAAAACATAAATGACCTTCAAGGTTTGAAATCTGAACAGTATTTTTGAAAAGAAAGGATTGTTTTTGTTTGTTTGTTTACACAAGGGTGGAAAAAAGAAAAAGAGAAGGGGTAGGTAAAATGCTGGAAATTACTTGTTGATCCGGGTCGGGGTCATACGAAGACGTAAACACAGACGGGTCGAAAAGTTAGCAGACGTGTTGCCGAGAGCGCGAGAGCGACATTTCGGTAGCCCCGCTCGGGGCGCGACACGCAAATAGGAAACGACAGTCGTGCACTTGGCGTTTCGCGACGAATCGATGGAGCCGAGTTGCGAAACGTCCGCAGCCTTTCTTAACCTTAAACGCGGGCACGACTATTGGCGGATTACGCCAAAATGGCGAGGATTTTGGAATTTCGGACGGGCGAGCTCGGCCCTAGGCACAGCTTCATCTTACCTTTATTCGATCTGACGAGAGGGTAGAGGATGGGAGATAATGCTTGAAAGATATATAACGCATTATTTGGTATAGGTTTGTCTTTGTCTTTCTCATACAATTGAGCAAAGTGAATAATCAGATTTATTTATTTTCAGGTTGGTATTCAGAGAGTTTGGGAACACACTTATTCACAGAGTAATAGCACTACTTCTTTTCAATTTTATGAAGCAGACCGGACAAGAATAGAAAGTTATGTTTTAGAACACTGCAGTGTGCCAACTTAACAAACATAAATATGAGTATTTCAACGACTTAAGATATGCTTTTTAAGGCATGATCTTCAATCCGGTATGGTCTAGTGGCTAGGATACCTGGCTTTCACCCAGGAGGCTCGGGTTCGATTCCCGGTACCGGAATTTTTTTGTTTTTGACTTTCCAAATTGAAATAATATTAAATAAGCTTTGTTGCGTCTTAAATCGAGACTCTGATTCAATAAATTTCAATCCGGTATGGTCTAGTGGCTAGGATACCTGGCTCTCACCCAGGAGGCTCGGGTTCGATTCCCGGTACCGGAAATTTTTTTCTTCTTTTGAGAAAATAAAATTAAAATGAAGATTAAAATACATTTTTTTATACAATATTGATACAACCATTTTGGGGAAAGGACCGCCAACATAATTTTTTTGAGCTCGTGAAGCACTGTACGTACGTCAGAAGAAACTAGTTTTATGTAACATAAACCTAGTGTCTTTCTCGATATGTAATATACTATTTTGATATAAAAAATTTTCCAAAAACGAAAATCAGAACAATATTCTCAAAAGATCTTGGTACTATCATCAGTGACCTATATTTACATCCAAAAAACTATACAACGCACAACAATTGAACCTCCGGATTCTAAAAGGGCACTTACGCTCGAAAGGTTATGTTTTAAAAACAAAAAAGTATCGAGATAATTTTAAATTTCAATATACTTTAAGTAGCAAAGTGGTTCTTTAGATCATAACGAACAATTTGGCTACTTGAAGTATATCAAAATCGAAAATTGTCTCGATACTTTTTAGTTTTGAAATATAGCTGTTCGAGCGCAAGTGCCCTTCTAGAATCCGTGGGTTCAATTGGCATAATACTAAAATTTTTCAAAGAAATAATATTTTTCAAATTGCGACATCTTAAAAAATTTTTCATTCGAAAAAACGTTCTAAAAAAAGAATATTGAAGTTCAGAGTCTGAACTTTCCATATCATTAATTGAAAAATTAAAATTTTCAAACCATATGTTGCTACAGTCAAAAGAAAAAGTTGCAAGAATTGCACCTTGTTTTCAAACTTCGACACGTTAAAGTGAAATGCAAGTCGATCTCGCTTTGTCTTTCTTAGAAATGTGGATGCATCGTTAACGGCATCCTTGTTGCACCTATACGACTTACATTTCACCTTAAGGTGAAAAGTCAAATAGTTTCATCATCTTGTTTTCGAGTCAAAGTTGGACTCGTTTGATTGATTTGTCTTCTGTAGGGCTCAAAAGAAGCGTCTTTAGGCCCTCTTTCTGTTGGTATATTGTTTACAATAATCGGTGGAATATGAAAAATTTGTTTGTTTCGATGATCCTTCTCTCTGATGTCAAAAATTATCTGCAACTCGAATTTTATTCATCTAGTTTGTTTTATTTTTCATTCTTATAATTTAATTCGTCATATCTTTTTCAATGGGGAACGTTAATTGATTTGTCATAAATCAATATGTAACATCATTAGTTCAAGAAAATTGAAAAACTAACTTAAAAAAAAAAAATAAATAATAATAACAAAATAAATGTGCGTAAGACATTTGTCAAAACTGAATTCTTTACATTTACCTACTGCATTTCGTTTTTCATCAACTTGGGCACCTCAATTTTCGTTTTATTGAAACTTATTGTAGTTATAATATAAAATAATATATTGACGGCTGTTAAAATGATCATTGGTATATCATATACAATATATGGATTCTCCGTAACTGTCGATTTTTTTTAAATTCGTGACCAAATATTAATTAAGCAATGTTGAAAAAATTATAACAATTGTAGTGTGCATGTGCTCCTGAGCATGCACACGGCCTTACTTTTCTCAATTCTCTCAAAGTTAACTATTTGTCAGGTAGTAAAAGAACACAGG
>JAQQRF010000703.1:0-31402 GCA_030523145.1 Trissolcus brochymenae | reverse complement strand
CGATCCTACATGTCAAATGTCAAATTTTTGCGACCCGTCGAATTTCGAATTTCGAATGTATTCAAACCGGCCTGTCAAAAAATAAACTCTTTACGCGTGAATTGGCCGCGGATGCAACTTCAGGGTTTCATCAACTTTTTAAGAGTGGGACTAGATTATCTATCCGTATTATATTTTGATCCTGTCAAACTGACTTGTCAAACATAAACGATGACACACGAATTCAGCCATTGGTCGACCCGCGGCCAACTTCCACCTGTCATCAACTTTTTTAATATGGACTAGTAATATCGAGCGCGCTTCGCGCGCTCTCCCCCATCAGCTTTTGAAATTTTACAAAATGAATTTAAATACCTCGGCGCGCGCCTTCGTTACGATTCTCGATTTTCCTAACGATCCTACATGTCAAATGTCAAATTTTTGCGACCAGTCGAATTTCGAATTTCAAATTTCGAATGTATTCAAACCGGCCTGTCAAAAAATAAACCATATCGCGTGAATTGGCCGCAAGTCCAACTTCAGGGCGTCATCAACTTTTTCATAATGGGATTTATCTTAATTCGAACAACTTTGCTTCTAAGATAACAAATTCCAGTAAGTATGAATAATGATGTTTAATTTGGAAATTTAAAAATTTGCGAAAACAAAAATCGTGTCCGTTCTTATTGATTTCAATTACACGACGGGGAAGTCGCTCGGAACCTTTGAGGTATCGACGAAAGAAGAACAGCCGCAGGGCTTTATCTGTGGAATATAATCCTCCGTCTACTTCCCGTTCCCATTATGGGGATAAATCCTTTAGCTTGATTATCCGCTCGGATGGATTTCTCTTATTTGAATGGGTGGTTGCATGTAAGAGAGAAATGGCGACGCGCGGGCAGAGATAAAACAATCGATACAGTCGAAGGAGAAAGGAGATAGGCTCCCCTTGCGTTATTACATTCTTATCAAGACAAGTGTTTCAAAATGACAAGAACAAAAAAGAAGATGCAAAATGATTAGTAATAACGTGTCACATTTGATTATTTTTATACTCGTATTTTCTTGTAAATTTTTTATGGAGAGATATATGTCTAACGATTTATTGAGATTGAATTAAGTCAGATCATGAAGACCGAGATGAGATGTAAAAAAAGAAAGGAAAAACAATTTGCTTATCTCTTTTATTTTGAGTTGCGATGGTATTTTGGTTGGCAACCTATCGAGGTGGCTGAATTTTGAACCGCATAACTGAATCAATTTGCCTGCGCATCTCCCAACAGGTGTCCTCCGGGGCGATCCTTCTCAAGAATCGAAATTAATTACGGATGCGCTGGCGGCTCCATCAATAACGTTTAGCACGGATCTGCGTACGCCAATTTATCTTGTGATTAACGTGACGGAAGTGCACGATTTGTTCCCATGGACGTGTCTGCGATGGATCCCTCGACCACCAGAATTGTAGGCATCTCTTAACCTCGACCGCGGGCCACCCCGCGATAATTAATGCTCGAGCATTAATTTGCGCTCGGCTCACTAAAAAGCATCGCGGAAATTAATAGACCGATATTCGTTCCCCCCGCTGATTTCGAACCAAATCACCGGTTGTTTGATTCCATCAATCTGCAGTCAAGTAATAACAGCACGCGCTTTCCCTGTCCGATCCCCGTTACGTTGTGAGAATTTTGATGCGGGTGGGGACACGATTTATGATGCGGGAAACTTTTAAATTTTACATTTTTTATTTCTTATCATCCATATTTTTCAACTTTACTTTTGAATCCATTGATATTAATGATTTTTGAGTTCATTTTTGTACTTCTTCTTAATTACAACAATTAGTTTTACGGTATTTAAAATTTAAAATTGCGCATTTTTCCAAATGTTTTAAATTTTTTGAATTCTAATTCGAATTCTTTTGAAATTTTTAACGCCGAGTGATTAACAAAATAAAAAAAGGTTGGAATATTAATTTTCTAGCAAATTTAGCATTTTTTCGAACTTATTAATTATATCATTAATTTTTCAAGTATGAAAAAAAAGTGTGTATCTTTGAATATAGGTTATGATATAAAAATTGGTTGTGGTCAAGTACAATTTTTGTTATATAAATCGTACTAATCGTGACAGTTATCAAAAAAATGAGACATCATTTTTAGATATAAGCTTATGAATATGACAAAATAAATATCTAAAGTGACTTCAACACTTCTAAAATTAATTGTATACAGTGAAAATTTGTTTAATTTTCCAGAAGGATAAAAAATCAATTTGTTGCAGTAATTTGAGACCTACAAATAAAACAACCGTTAACTCAATTTTTTATTTATTAAAAAACCAAAAAACAATTTAACAACGCTTCTTAATGACAGTCGGATTTCATAAAACTTTAAAAGCGTTCAAGAGTTAACTTTATTTTGGAATTTTGTTTTATGTAATATTTGTAATGTTACGTAGTTAAAACTTTATTCTCAATCTCTGAAATTATCTGCTGCTGCTGTTGTCTTATAATTCTTCTAATTAGAATGAAATTGAAACGATTTTAGTAATTGGTGCAAACTCAATTAATTAGTTTAAAAGTTTTCTTTAAATCAACAAGAGATAGTTTTCAATTTCCGACTAATCCGTATAAGATCTAAATCAAATTTCGTAAAGCTAATCTCGGACTGATCGGCATTCGATTTCGAAGTTTCTCATCCGCGACCCCGCGGCAGCTTCTTCACCTTTGCCGCAAGCGCATAAGTAAGCACGTCCCGAGTACAACAATGTACCCTGTATTCCACGGACGAGCAGGTTTCCACTACGAAGAGGGACCCCGGCAATAGTAGCGATAAATCGCCAGCCACGAACTACTCCATTATAAACAGCATGCAGAACATTGCCAACGTGGCTGTTGCGCGCATTCTACCTCTGCGGAGACCTAGATGTGGCACAGTAAGACGATCCTCATTAAAAATCGCGACTTTTTTTCCTGATGATGTAAGCAAGAGTCACAGTTCTGAATGGTTGCCACTACACGGGTACTGTTTGGTTCGACGTAATTGAATCATGCGCCGTTGTACCATTCTTCTATTCATTTGAGTTTAAAAATAACAAAAATTTTGGCCACTACCAGCACAGTGCAACACGAAATTACGTGAATTTATGGATCACTCGAGTTGCAAAGTACAACTCAAGTGAACTGAGTTTAGTTAATTATGGATTTAAATTAATGATTGTCTTTAGTCAGTTTATTCGACTTGAATACATTTTCGTTTACTCGGATCAGTTTATTTGATTTGAATCAACTTGTCAATTGATATAATTAACTCAAATCAATTTTATAGACTTAAGTCAGTTGATAATTAACTCAAATCAATTTTATTGACTTAAGTCAGTTGATAATTAACTCAAATCAATTTTATTGATTTAAGTCAGTTGATAATTGACTCAAATCAATTTTATTGACTTAAGTCAGTTGATAATTAACTCAAGTCAATCAAATAGACTCAAGTCGATGTTAAAATATAAGGAAATTGGTTTGAGAGACTTTATTATCAAAGGAAATCCAGTTGATTAATCGATGCTTAAGTCAAGCTCGGGTCAGGTTAAACTTGAATCAATTCTCTTGATTTCAGTCAGTCCACATTTAAATTGATTAACTTAATTAAGTTTGGTTGATATTACCGCGAAACAAGTTGGTAAAATTAAGTTAATATTAGTTCGTATCGATAACTTGATTAAAAAAAATAATATTTTAATTAATTTAGGTAGTTATGTAAATGTTTTTGTTAAGCAAATTGATTTGACAAGTCAAATAAACTTTGAATGGTTACTACTAATCAAGTTGAAATAACTCATTTTATTATCGTCTGATAACAATCATTTGATTAAAAAAAATCAAATTAATTTAAGTAGCTGAGTAAATAGTTCAACTTGACTCAACTTAGTCGTTTCAACAATTAACTTATACAATTTTGAATCGAATTACGTAAACTTCAATTCAATTCAATCAATTTGTAGATGAGTCGTAAAATTTAAAAATATTATTTTTGTATTCTTAAATTTCACTCACATGTTGATTTAATTCAGTTTAAGTTAAGTTAATTGAGCAATTTCACAATGAAGTCAAATTCCGTTCTAAAAACAATCAAGAGTCATCTAAAAAGAAAGTTTAGAACATTTTCGTAAAGTGAGTCGTAAAACAAACCGTCTAAAAATCAAAACCAAATATTTGATTGCATCGATTGAATCGTTCTTTCAATCGTTGGAATTTTAATTAAGAATCAGTGAAGAAATAGTACACATGACGTAATTGGAGCACGTGATTTGAAAATATATATCTGCAACTTTGGTTCAAGTACCATCTCTTTTTTTCTCGATTATAGCAAAAATAAGGTTGCCGCGACATATGCGCCGCGGTGTATAAAAGAAACACAAAAGCTGACGGTGAGGCATGCTGCTGCTCGGTGAGTCGGGGGACTACCTAAGTCGCCGTTACATGCCGCGGCAGGTTGGACGTTCGACACTGCCCTGAGATAGATGGACCAGGCGAGGAAAACTCCCTACGCCAACTTGCACCGGACCGTTCTTGTAGCAGCTCGCTGACTTATGTTCCTCTATCCACAGAGACGTGTTCTCTTCGTGCATATAACTTTTCTAAAAGTTGTTTTTTTTTGTCATTTAACTCAAAAGTTGTTGAGTCAAATTTTAAATTCAAATTATAACGTCAGTTTAGAACAAATTTGAATAACAAAAATTTTAAATGAAACAAACATTAATTGAACAATCAGTACATATCGAAATGTATCGATCAATCGATAATAAATCGAATTCAATTAAAATATTTAATGAACAACAAAATTTAATCAAGTACAACTATAGTAATTAAAATTTTTTTTTAAACAGTCTTCTTGAGCCAAGATTATTTCGTTTGATGTATTTCGTCGCCGAATGATAATCGGATTTGGAAAAAAAAAGTTGGATAAAGGAACGTATTTATTTTATATATGTTGAAATGAATGATCGAGTCAATTAGCTATCGCATGTATACAAATTCTCACGACACAAAACCGAAAGTAATGAGAGTCTCGCGCAAGAAGCAAAGTCGCGCTCGTTCCCCTTGCGAAATTGGAGCTCGCGCATACGCGGCAACGATATGTTCCAGATGTAAATGCAAGGTGCTAGCCCCGTGTGTTCCCGATCGTTGCGCGCGCGACTCGTGTTCTACAGCGACGCAGCTTGCATCTTAAGCAGCGCACGCTAATGTTCCTATTCGCGAAATTACGAAATAGATGCCGTTACGAGATATACTCGCCCCTACTTTTTGCCCCGGTCTTTTTTATGAGAATTTAATTAGCTACGCTGGAATTGAAAGTTATGAAAACATTTGGTTGCTGAGAGGTTGATGAAAGTTGCAAAAAAAAACCACTCGATTTCAAATCAAACGTACGTCCAAGTTCTGGATCAACTTGAAAAATAACTCTTCTCTTTTTTCCTGAATTATTTTTTTTATAATAAAATTATAAATAAATCCTAATGATAATCTTGTTTTGTTTCATTAATTTACAGATAGGTAAATAAATAAACCAAAGTGCAATTTTCATTGATGGAAGAAAGTTTGTGAAGGTGTTATTCAATTTATAAAACTGAGGAAAATAATCTGCAGGATCTGGATAATCGAGTTACCATGGTAACTCGATTAGTGCGGCTGTTTTTTTGCGTCGTCGTGTATGGGAAACCACCCTACAATTTTGAGTCATAGAGCGGCGCGTTCCGCTTCGTAGCTCGCGGTAATTAATTGATTAATTACCCGATCAATTAATTTGTTCGGCGCGCGCATCGAGTCTGGCGTCAATGCGCGCTTTGATGCCAATGTAATAGAAATATGTAACATCAATTTGCACTCGGATGTTTATTTGCGTGATAGTGAAACTTTCAGTTTTCGTACAAAATGATAACAAGCGTCTTTCGTCTTTTTTTTTTTTTTTTTTCAAACTTAGTTTATAATTTTAATTATTAATTTCGATAATCGATATATTTTAGATCAAAAAATATCAACAGATGAACATATGTCGATAAAAGTGAGATATAAAAATGAAAATTTAATAAGAAATTATGTACAGGCAAGAAATTATAGCTCAATGTGTGAACAAATTGAACTTTTCATGTTCAATGTTCAAATTACTTCTCACGACGTTAATTTAATTTTTTTGCAATCAGCTGGACGAGTGAAAAAAATCAGTCTTTTTGATCTGGATAGCGAACGATTGACGGTGAAAAAATGAGACGTAACGACAAGTGAACGTATAAGATCGCACGAGGGAGAGAGAAATCCTTGAACAAAAGCGGTGTGATTTTAAATTCTGTCGGGACGGGCTGTGCACTCTTAAAAGATAGTTATAATAGCTCAGAGGCCATGAATCGCGCTCTGAGGGCATATTTATACAAACTTTGCCAAGCAAGGCAACTTTTTTATTTTTTAATTTTGTTTCAAAATATTGTTGCAAATAATACGATAGGGCACTTTTTTTTTTCATTTTGTTACTGAGAAAAATATTTGGTTTGAGTGACTACGTCAAAGGAGTTAGTTTTTATGATTACTAAAGTATATGTTGTAATTACAAATAAAGCTGTTTTAGTTTTTATTAATATAAATTGCAGTTGTTTTAATTATAGTGTATGACGTATATGAAAATATTATTAAGTTAAAGTATGTATTCAATAGATAGATAGTAGATCAATATGACAATGTTAATTTTTATATTGACTAATATAAAAAATGAAAAAAAAAAATCTTGTGAATAATAACAAATTTCAAATTAAAAAAAAATATATTAATATTTATTTGAACATCTTAAAAATACTAAGACAACAAAATATCTTTTCGAAATTTTTATTTAAATAAAATAAAATAAAATGTGTGACATTATTTTGTTAATATGCTCATTTGTTTTCAATTATGAAGGAATAGTTAAAACTACCATATAAATTAGTTGTAACAAAAATCTATAGTATTCATGAAAATTAACCATAAATTCTTGTTAATAAAACTAAATACTAATTTCGGTGTTAAGTACTAAAAAAAAAAGGTTTAAAAGAAATCTTTACTAGTGTTTCTCTTGTTAATATTACTTGGATATATTTTTCTCAGTGTATTGTTGAAAAATCAATGAAAACATGCGCATTTGTCAGTGATCGAAAACAATGTGAGGTGTTTTTACAAATTTGAATATTTTGAGCGGGAACTTTTGACGGATGTAAGGATGTTCTTGGCTGGGCGTAGGCGAAGTGTAAATAACGATGCTTCGCCAAGATGCGAAAGCAAGTTATAAACTGGCGTTCATAAATATCGGCAACGCGCGTCGCGGTGGCTTCGGTAAATCTTTCGGGCAAAAGATGACTACGTCTTCGGGTAAAGACGTTATACTTTGCGCAGGGCCTTGTCAGATGTGCAAAACTTGTAGCTTGGCGTCCGCACTAAAAATATTCAAACAATGCCGTTGCGCAATGTTTTTCTCTATTTTCTACGTCTCTTCATTCGTCATGGCGAAAACCACTTGCTGTTTAATTTTTCATCTCAACTCGTACGTTTCGCTCAATGTTTATTTATATCAATATCCCTTTTTACAATCTCATCCCTACATAAATCATTTTTAAAAACAATGAAGTTTCCCATCGGTTGAAAAATTTTTCAACATTTTTTGGACAAACTTTGTTTTTAATCAATATATCTTAGAATGGATCAGATATATCAATAATGAAAATAATTCAATGGATCAAATTAACATTTGATCTGTTGAATTATTTTTCGAATTTTTAAACAATTTCGACGTAATGATAAATCTTTTTTTCTCAAGTCGCAAACCAAAAATAAATAATTTTTCTTGCGTTCCGTTTGATTGTGTAATTAAATGATTACGCAAAAGATCATAAATGAGTTGATACAAGGGTCATGCATAATGCCATCACGTATAAGTAATTCGTGGCTTATAGTGGCCACATAAAGCGGCTAACCCCAGTTGCCACTTTACTTGCACGCGGGGCATTAACGGCAAACGATTATCCCTCAATTTGGCAGGCTCAAAAAAGTGCGCGTTGTACGCGTTGCTCATAAATCGGCGGATTAACCTCAGCGTTTAACATTATCAATTACTTTCGCTACGCGCCGCGAGCCATCAACCATCGCCACGTTTCGTCCCGGGTTCATAGTTCACAACTTTTCGCTCGTACTTCCGCTTTTAGGTTCAATCCACAAACAAATAAAATTTTGCGTAAAAACTCAACTTAACCTTTCATTTACATCAATTGAA
The DNA here is from genome assembly GCA_030523145.1 of Trissolcus brochymenae. Taxonomy (NCBI): domain Eukaryota; kingdom Metazoa; phylum Arthropoda; class Insecta; order Hymenoptera; family Scelionidae; genus Trissolcus; species Trissolcus brochymenae. Next base: position 23,132 of record JAQQRF010000703.1, on the reverse strand, counting down.
ATCTCACGAAGAAAAGTCATAATATTCTTTAATCTTACGTCTTTTTTTACAGGAAGTGTAGCGTGAAAAATTTTAATTTTCAACAAATCTGAGAATTTGTATTTGAATTAAGAAAACAAGAGAGGAAATTAATATGAAAATTGTTTCTGTTTTTTCTGATTGTAGTTCCACCAGTGTTGATGCAAGCGGTGAAAAGGGACTGCGATCGAAATGAAAGATGGGCCGATCGAGAGCGCCGAGACACGAATTGCGAGCAAGACAACACTAATAGAAATCAAGCCAGAGGGTCGAGCGGGGCCGCGCGCAGCCGAGAATGGGACACTCTGAGGGAGCGAGAGCGGGAGCGACATCGAGACAGGGAGAGAGACCGAGATCGAGACAGAGACATGACCATGTGTATGATGGAGACCCCAGACCCGCTTTACGTATCATCGCCGGCTGCTCTTTTGGCACTCCAAAGGATAAAGGAAGCATCTTTGTAAGATAATTGTCCATTTTCTTGCAATATTAAAATCAATACTAAAACATGTATTTTATATAATTCTGTCCATGTCGCAATTTGAGCCTCCTTTTTATGTGGCCTTGCTAAGTCCTTGCTAAGACCAAGCCTGGTACCCTTCTTAGAGACTAGATTTGATTTTTCAAACCTGGACCTAGCATGGCGCTAGTAAAAAAGATCATATTTTGTCCTTATATTGTGCATTTATTGACAATATATTATTATCAGCAAATCATAGGTCATTATATGCACAAAATATGGACAATATATTGACAATATTTTGATAATATATTGACAATGTATCGGTCATATATTGACCATATAATGATCATATATGATTGAAACTTTTCATATACCTACACGGACGACAATATACTTTCAAATATACCCCTAGTAAAAAGAATCATATATTGTCAATACATTGACAATGTATCGGTCATATATTGACTATATAATAACATAATAATAATAAATATTGACATATAATCATATATGATTGAGTATTTTCTTATATAGACAAAACATGGACAACATTTATATGGTCAATATATGATATATGATCCTTTTTACTAGGCATTTTAAATAAATCTTATATAAATAAAATATATATCAGCTAGAAAAAAATATAAAATATACATATATTTTGACTTATATTTTCGTCCCTGTGAGTCTGGAAAATATATTGACAGTACATTAGGAATTTAAAAAAAAAAATATAAATTACTGACCATAATTTTTTTTTTAAATTCCTAATGTACTGTCAATATATTTTCCAGACTCACAGGGACGGTCAATATATGAACAATATATTATTTATATATGATCTTTTGAAATCGCTTGAAAGTCAAGAATGAATTGAAACAAGGCTTCTTATCATTAACTCCTTTAACCCCATTAACCCTTTCTTTATTCAATTGTCTACTTGGTCCATTATGATGAATGAATAAATTTCAATTAAAAAATTAATTAAAAAGATACAAGATTATATTGAAAATGAAAAAGGAGAATCAAATATATCGCTTGGATATCAAGAAACGTCGAAAGAACTAACAAATGATGTATGCTGACCTTTGAACTTATATAAAATCGTAAAGTCGCGTTAATGTTAAATTTGTAGGCGCTCGAAAATGCGGTTACTATTATAGTCGGCGTCTAATTTCCCAATGGGTGTCGATGTAATCGACGCGCATGCAACTTCGCCGAAGAAGAAGTAACAATAAAGGGATCGGGTGCGGCGCGATCTGCAAAAGCGGTCGCGCATACCGTTGGTGCAATATATCCTTCAGCGAGTGACTGGCGCGCAATCACACGTGGCACCGCCGATCTCCGAGAGATCAACCCCGCGTCAGTGCAGATGCGTTTTTACTCCGCGACTGTTAGACATTAATGGTGCCAACAATCGGACGGAAAATCGAACCGCTCGGCGCGATTTTTATTGACTGCTCAACCTGTGAGTTATTTATGATGGCGTCTCAACGCAGATTAAGCCCCATTTTTTTGCAAGCTTGCAAACCTAATTTGATATCACACCTTTTTTTGAGGTTTTGCAATTTTTTTTCTCTCTTTTTTTTTAATTTGGTTTTTCAAATCGGTAAAAAATCGGCAATAAATCGGTATCGATTTTTGTTGAAATCGGTTCATAAATGGGCACCTAATTTTTGACCGATTTTTATTATCAGTTTTGGATACGAATTCGGAGTCTTTCAAATTAGATTCTTCACTTTCGTTAGAAAATGAACGGACACAAATTATCGAACAACCGATCAAAAATTTTCAATTAATTTTACGACGCTGATAATTCTGTAAAAAGTTGGCTTTCGCGTCAACTCCTTGTTCGCGCGGGGCATAAATTATTTCGCGCGCTCGAAAACTGACGACGCAACGCCGCAGTCCTGAATCATGCCCGGTAACCTCTGCGTGTTTGACCCCCCCGACATCATTTAATGCATCTTAACCTCAATCTCGCTCAATTAAACGCAAGCTTTTACTATATAAATTAACGTGCGAGGTACACACGCTGAACAAAAGTGACATTTATTGCGAACCCTGTAATTGAGAGTCCGAATGAAATAACACTTAGAACTACGCAGTGAAATTCAAATTTTGCTTGCTTTAACATTTTTTTTCGTATGAAAAGTTAGATAGTAATTGATATCATTGGTCTCTTATATCCAAAACAAATTTACAATGTTTTTGATTAAAACATTTCTAAAATTCATTATAATATTTCAATGTTTATCAATATGATTTTGATGTGATATTATTATACGACGGAAAATATATCGATATTAATAATTTGAAATACTTTTTATAATATAGATTGAATGTTGATATATATTAAGATATACACACATAAAGTTGAAGATTTAAATAATTAACTAATCAGTAATTTATATTTTTTTATCAGGGTTTTTCACAAGCGACCTTCGCTTTCGGCAAGTATCGGGCTGGGCACAAGAGGCAACGGTGGTGTGGGCGCAAACAACGCCAATTTGAGCGTCGACGGTGATTGCGGCGATGCGCTGAAACGTCGCAAAGTTCACAGATGCGACGTCGAGGGGTGCGACAAAGTCTATACGAAAAGCTCGCATCTCAAAGCGCACAAAAGAACGCACACTGGTGAGCAAAAAATTTTCGTTTTATATATTTAATTGTATCTAATTGTTTGAATGATATTTTATTATTTAATAAATTTATTTTATTATAACTGTAAATGATTGTTAAAACATTTCGACAACAAAAAATGGTCAAACAATTTCGTTTCAAAAGTTTTGGTTGTTTTATCGACAGATTTTTTTGTGTATGGGAAGCACTTGGAAACATCCAAGCGAAATGAAGCGGCCCGTTTAATTAGCCAAGACTTGGCAGCCTTTCATTGAGCTTTCAGCCCAATTTCAGTCAGTCAATCACAGCTGCTGTTGCACTCCAACTTGATTCGTTTTGACGCTCACATGAGATGACCGACGTCTTTGCAATTAATTCGCCACATTCGTTATATCCAATTTGTCTCGACTGATAAGTCAAGATGATTGATATATTTACACTTCATTAAAGTTATCTCTCAATTATCACAGTCTAATGGAGAAAAAAAGAATGTTCCAAAATTCTCTTAAAAGAATTTCATAGTGTATGAAATTCAAAAATAATCATTTTTGTGGTGCCTTTTTTATTCGTGCTATTATCTTAATTCATAATTTACTGTTAATAAAGAAACGATTCAAAAAATGTGCAGTTTCATAGATGTTTCTTCATATTTTATAAAAATTTTGTTGTAACAAATTTCAATGTAACAAGAAACAATATATCGCAACACTTCGTAAAGGATGAAGGCACAGCTGCACTGTATTAAATTTTGTGTAACACGCTGAGAACAATATAACGTCATATGGGAGTCAGTTGCTCGCACGACAGTATTAGTATATTACTAAGTTAATACTTATGAGAAATTCCACCAAAATTTCATCTCAATGTTGAACGAAAAATAAAAGAAAAAGTTCTTCAAACAATTTTCCAAAACATTTGAAATTCTCTAAATATATTATTGAATTAAAAAAGTTCTATGGGATACAAAATTTTGTTTTTCTTCCATCGTTACTATAATTCAAACATTTCATGCTAGGGAGCGCCACCAGTCATTCAAACTTAAATTTCTTGAATTCAACCGCCTTGGTGGACCGAAACAAACAATATACAAATGTATTGGCATATTGGCACACAAGATAATCGACAAGTAGCCAATAATTGGGTGCAAAGTGACGTCTCCTGAGATGATATCGGTCGCTTTGATATTCCTTCGATGTGTCGCGGTAGATAGACCGACGGTCGATCTTTCCTAACGAGTCCCTGTCACTTGTGACAAGTGGCACTCTCAACGAGCATCTTATAACTTCGAATTTCGCATGTTTAGCAGTGGGCACTTAAAGGCACGAAAAATTGAATATTCATACTTAAATTCATACGAAATCTTTTTTTTCGGTCTCGTATATTAATCAAAAAGGAAAAGTAATTTGAATACCCCTTTTTATATAGTAAATCGATTTGAGAAGTTGAAAAATAAAAAAAGACTTATTTCATCATATTTTCAATTAATCGGGACAAAAATCGTTGGCACGTGAACCGATAATTATGTAAGTTACGTTCTAACTTGGGTGCATAATCGCACGTAATTAATCCATTTACGTGCTATTAAATTAGAACATCAATTATCCATTTACTTGTGCGGTTTGATCAAATTTCGTGCGCTTTTAGTGTCTGCTTACGTCATAGGTTACCGATCTCCGGGCTCATTACTTAACTTACTCTCTTACATTTATTTATGTACGCTAATCTTGATCTGCAATGATAAACTGAAAAAAAAGTCATTTTCAAGACAAAAATCCATCCAATTTAATTGGATATTTAATTGCAAAAGCGCAAAATCGGTTAGGAAGATGAAAATCGTTTAAAAATGTTGAAGAAAATCGGTTTCATTTGTTTCTGCAAATCAGTCGGGGGATTTTCGGACCCTCGTAAGGTGGAATTTATTCAGATAAATGGCACCTGTCCAACGGCTCATTAGGGGCGCCGGCTAAAAGACTTTCGACGGAAATAAGAGGCGCCGTCAGTCGAGGCGAGATGAACCGATTGATTTCCTTTAATCTCGCGTTATCCAGCATCGCCCGATCACGAGTGGCCGACAATGAAACCCGACAATAAACCGAAGACGATCGATCAATGCTCAAGAACCAAGACGATCAATGATGACAGAATATTTACTGAATTGAAACAGATTTTCGAGATAAAATCCTGTTGATTATATCAGGATATACAACCACTTTGAACTCTCAAGGACCACCTCTCCACTGGTCTGATAATTATCGGGTCCCAATTATGTTACGATTTTGGTTACGATATTTTCGATTTATTCCAATTCCGAACTTGTTTAATTATCGAATCGGTCAATAAATCGGTTGTTGACGTTGGTTTCTTTATTTGCACAAAGATTTTAACTAATCATTAAGAAATCGGTAACGAATCGGTACCGATTTTTTTGTACTAAATTCGAATACGTATTCATGAATAATCAATATCGATCGATTACGTACCGATTTGTTTAAATCGGTTCATAAATCGGCAACTAATTGTTAACCGATTTTTCGTCAGTTTTGTATTGAAAATAAATTGGTTCAACAAATCTGAACACACTCGACGTATCAATTAGTGCGCGAAAGTTTTCGCCGATTGATTTTGTAATAATTTTCGATCGGCATCGGAATTAACGGTCGCTGCAAGAGTCGTATTCACAGTGGTGTATGTTATGAAATTGACGCAAGTAACGGTGGGTTAATATGTATTAAGTCGATCGGGAAAATTTATCAGCGGACTTCAATGCGGGAGTAATAGCCGATCGATGCCAGTCGCCATGCGACGTTTGCAACCGGTGTTATAAGTGCGTGGGAATGCGCATTGTACCATTCTACGAAACGCGAAACAAAAGAGTTTTGTAAGTCCTATAAATAATGGTTTAGGAAAAATGGTCTTCGGTTGTTTGCTTTATGGATTCTAGTGAGAAAGTCGAGAGTCGAGAGTCGAGTTGATTAGTCAACTTTGTTCAATAAAACACTGCCACGCGTTTTTTACACTTATTAAAAACCAACCTGATGGATGCGTGTATCTGAAGTGTGATATGAATACAATGTTATAGTTATTTAGTGACTTGAAACGTCCATTTATTATCCAATGATGTAGACTAAGTAGTTGCAATTTACTGCGCAGAAATTGGAACGATCTAACTGGCAAAAAGACGATTTCAGATATCTGCGCATGTGTGCTGGACGAAGCGCTGCGCAGTAGACGATTATGCGGCTTCCAGCCGTAGTATCGACTCTTTTTATGCGCAGTAAAGTGCATCTGATTCAGAATGTTGAAATTTCATACAAGAATGTAGTAACATTCAGTGAGCAAACGTAACATTTACCGATTGTTACTTCTGTTTCAGGTGAAAAACCGTACCAGTGTACATGGGAAGGCTGCACTTGGAAGTTTGCTCGTTCGGACGAGCTCACACGACATTATCGCAAACACACAGGCCAGAAGCCCTTCAAATGTCACTTATGTCAACGCTCGTTCTCGCGCAGCGATCACCTATCGCTCCATATGAAGCGTCACTGATAAAACCCCCAAGCATCAATTAACTTTCATTACATTCGGGACCTGACGATCAGCGTTGCCAACTCCGCCGTACGCGGATGGTATTTTAAATCAGAGCTTAGGATAATTGCATCGCAGAGTTGGCATCAATGCTGACGAACAATCCTCCTCCGACAATTTCGGACCCGAATCATAAACTCCGGGCATTAAATCCGTGTCGATTGGGAGGCACTAAGCGAAACTACACAGTTAATCAGTCCGATGATAAGACTTTTTTTTTGGTTTTTCAATTTATGAAGAAAAAAAAAGGATTCTTCGAATGATGCCACTTGACAAGAGTTGTCAATAAGTGGTACACTTGCCGCAGAGGCGTTTGCATTCCGTGCAATTAACATTCCAATAGTGAGTTGCATGATTCAAATCTATTGGAATTGGTTCGAAACGCGGAAATTCATTGCGCATGTGCACAATCCTTAAAAATATCGAATTCAAAGTATTCAAACTTTAAACTGCGCAGGTCAAAAAGTATAATGACTTGCGCAGATTTTATGAACAATTGATCTGTGCGGTGGTAAACAATTTTTTTTTTTTTTTTTTTTTTTTTTTTATTCAGAAGGTCAATTTCTATTCGAATTGATGACGTTACAACAAAATGTGATTTACATTTGAATCGTGCAATGTGATGTAAAAAGAGAAAAAAAAGTAATTATTTAAGAAAAAAAAGTGAACGCAACGAGGATGGCTGCAGGTTCAGCGAGCCGAGTATTGTTTCTAGCTAATTTGTTGAAATTCAAACTTTTATTTAAATGAAAATGATACGAGAGCCAGCTCAACTAGTCTAGAGCACTATTTTTACTGAACTTGTTTTTTTTTCTCACCTGCATTTCCTTCGAATCTGTACAACTTCAATTTTGTTTTTACTCATAAACGTTTCGTTATTTTATACAATGGAAAAAAAATGTTTTTAACGATGAAATACCTATCCCTATAATAAATAGAGATAAAAAACACAAATATAACTATCACAACTGAGATCAGCAATACTTATTACGTCAGATCTTACGCATACTACAACGTTACGGAAATAGAGCCAGTAAAAGTAATGATACTGCTAATTTAAGATTATTTTATTCTCATTTCAAATAAGTTTATTAAAAAAAATGTTTATAGTTTTATAATTTTTTTTGCTCGATTTTGAAGTAGATTTTCAATCATGCAAATTTTGTAACAAATTTTAATTTGTTGTAAATTTTTATTTGTAAATTTGTTTGACTTCTTGAAATTGTTGTTATTTATTGATGCATTTTGGTGCGACAAATCATTTTCAATATTGTAAATAATTCATGCTTTCTATTGAGAATCTATGAAAATCGAATTAAAGAAAGGGCATGAGGTCGTGAAACGACTTTTATAATTTTACGAAGGTATCTGTAGAGAACTCCTATCATGGAGCTTGGGACTTAGCACGCTCAGTTAAACATTTACAATTGTGATGATGTGATGTTTGCAAAACAAACAAACGTGTTAATTAACAATTGTAAAATGCACAAAGAATTTTGCGTTTGTAAAACGGACAATCAATGACAATTTATAATCGATGAATTTTTGTGTATTCTAAATGATAGCAGTATTAGGAATGCGCTGCATATTGGTTCTCAAAATGGGGGATTCAATTAGATTTTCTACCGAATGGCCGAAAGTGTGAATGAAAACAAAAAAGGAATTTAGGTTTAAGATTTGTAAGTGTTTAAGGATCTCGTTTGGATGATTTATGGCAATAAGAAAGGTATTTTTATCAAGGCTATTCCAATCTTTTTAATGAATGATCAAAACTGAGTTAATTTAACATTTCCAATTTTGAAAACAAATTATATTTGTTTTCAAAATTGGAAATAACTATGCAGAAATTAAATTAACGAAGTCACAAACAAGCAATTTTAGAATCCTGCGCATGTAGTGTGCACGAAGCGCAGTGCAGTAGAATACTTTGCCTACGTAGAAATTGCTAGTGATAAGCCAAAATGAACAACCGATTCTACTTTAGATCAATGTTGGAAGCCAACTTTGTACCAATGTTGGATTACCTTTTATTCAAACATGAATTATCTTTTTGCAAATAAAATTCAAACAAAGAGTTATAAAATTTGGATAATCAGAAAACGTTTGAAAAATATCTTAAACTCAAATTAAGTTTTGTTCCACAATTGATTATCAATCGAAACTTGTAATAGACTAAAATATAGATTACATTATATTCTTTAAGTTTCAAAACTTCTATGTAAACATTGATTATAATTTCATTAAAATAATTTAATATGAACATTTAATTTTTGAAAAAACGCAAATTTCTACATGGGTGTGTTGTTAGGGCACTGGATCAACATTTTTTTCTGCACAGTTAACTTTATTTAATGGATAATAGTTTATTGAAGAGTAATAAAATAATAAAAATGATTATTGATTGTATCGATGAATAGTCTTGATAAATTGTAAAGGTGCCAAAGTAGAAGGTGCAATCATACTGTAAGAAAGGTGTAAATAAAAAAATCAAAGCTGTATGCTTTTTCGGCCAGGAAACCGTTGGGCTAAAAATTTTTTGTTGGTCCCAAGCGTCGTACGAAATGCTACTATATTTTCACGAATATTTTTTTACTACGACCATTGTGAGATACAATTTTGTGATACGTTATTATACAAATTAGAAACGTGGTTCGATGAGCTGATTCAATTTTTCACTTTGTGCGCACTTTATTTTGGCATCCACTCAAAATAATGCTCATCTAGATACGAAGAATAAATGAAATTTTGTAAAATGAATTTCGAATTTTTATTGTAAGTGCCAGTAAGAGCCAGTTTTCTTATAATCAATGTTGCATTTTGACTAGGAAATCGTGCCTTGTATATTGAAAAGAGGGGCACTTAATTATGTTAGATTTCAAGTCCGTCACTAGTGCCTTTTGGAAACACGCACGTACTTTGCACAATAATATCGAAATGTTATTCGTTTCGCTTCCCTTGGCATTAGTTTTGTGACTGATTTATGCTTATTTATTGGAATGCGACAGACTTAAGAAGTGCCTTCGATTTTGATCATCAGGGGCGGATTTTAAGGGAGGATTAGGCATCCCAAAGTTTTGTTTCATTTTTCTATCTAGAAAATGAGATTTCAATTTAAAATAATATATTTATATATTCAAAGGGGTTTGAACTCAATTATCTCTCCCTTTAAATTTTTTCCAGATTCGTCCTTTTTTATAGAAAAAAAACTTATAGCTAAAATTTGTTAGAAAATTAAAATTAAAAATTAATAAGAATGATTATAAATGAAAAAGAGGCTTATTACAATAGCACCCCTATCATGACGTTCCTACTGGTGTGAAAATAGATTCAAAATCAGTTTCAATGAATAAGTGAAATCTCGTCAAAAGTGATTCAGTATTACGCAAAGTAGAGTCAAATTTTTTTAACAGTGAATAACCATTGACGTTTCGTAAATTGTACATTAAATGAAAATCGTGTTTTCAGTATGTTTTTCCAACAAATTTTGTAAAAAAATCGTTATTCAATGTTTTTTGATTAATTTTTATTAAAGAAAAAAAATGAATGCAAAATGTTCGTACGTTTTTAGCCTATTTCAAAATCATTAAGAGAACTGTTAAAATCTACATCGTTCACTATCGTGTAAATAATTTTCAACGAGCGGCGAACCAGCGAAGAAAGATAAAACAATCATAACCTAAAAGATCTATGATATAGCGACTTCAATAAATTTAATCAATGGGGGCCAGTAATTCTCTCGGATCTCGCACAGATTTATTTATCACAAGGCGCGAGCGCAAGCACTACACTTGGTTTAGTTTCTCATTATGTTTAAGTTGCCTTTTGATCATTCAATTTTTATTCCAAAAAAGCTATATCTTGAAAAGTCATGTGACCGAACTTTACGTGTCCGTTTGTGATTGGCTTGTGACGTCACGCGGTTTACCGCGCCTGCATTTTGATTGGCTGCAAGGATCACGTGATACGTTCAGTCACGTGACTTGTGCTATTTTAAACGAACTGAAGATGGCGCTGAGTAAAAATTGTCCGAAACTCAACCATATGCAACGAACGTATCAACATTGTCAGCTCACTTATTCTTGCGTGGGCACACAAGAAAATAGCCAATAGGAAGCAACTTCACGTTCGCAGGCGCCGCAACTATTAAATGATAAGAAATAAACTATTTTGTATTTATAAGCTTAATCCGGTAGAACTTTTAATATATCACGACTTACTGACATAAGTTACTGTATAAACAGAAAAAAGGCATTATATAATTTTCTTTTCTTGTCTCTATCGTTTAAAACTTACAATGCTTCTGGGCGCAGAACAAAAAAAACAAATATTATAATTTTCATATATATATATATATATATATATATGGAATAGAATTATATTAAACGTGATTTTTTTTTCAATGCTTGACGTAAGCTGTACGGTTATGTGTTATGTTTATTTTTAATATCACTATCTCAATTGTATCGTTCGTTGGCGAACCATAACTTATTTATTGCGATCGGTGCGAAGTGTACATTTCCAAGGATACAAATTTTTTTTTATTGTAAAACTCTTTTAGTGAAAATAATATATTAGACACATACGCGAGTATAATATTTATGCCTACGAGTGTGCGAATGCGATCCAAGTGGCGGGATCAGCTTGTGCAAAGCAAGCGAGTCTGTCATTTCGTACAGCAACTTTATCGTACCGACACAGTTGAACATTGTTTATCAAGGGATCCGAATGGTCGAATTGTATATAAGGATGACGTCACACAGGGTACCCGAGAAATGTCGTTATTGGATTGTTGTGTATATATCAAATATTTATATTGCCTTAGTTGAGCCAATTCGCTGTTATGTGGTAGTAGAAGACAATTGTTGAATAATTTTTTATTGGGATCTGCGACACAGGCTCGAGCTGTGATCTTTAACTCCAGGTCTACACTGTAAAAAACAAATATAGCAAAAGTATACCAAATTATTTATTCGAAATTGCATAGAAAATTAATGGTCTACGGCATAAAGTTAGGCTTTGAAAATCTAACGTATTCTTTTGCAAATGATTTTTTACGGTGTAGAAAACCTCTTCGACTTCGAGAAAAGTCCCGCCGAATTTGCACGACCATGCCGAGACAAAAAATAAATGACGTCCGTCCTATTTTTGTAACCAAGTGTCGCATTCGGATCTCTTTCGCAATCTCCTATCGTGTTTTTATTCTAAGGATGATATTCGGGCATAGCACAATTGGCACAACGTTGTTCGGTGCTACAACATAATGCGTGGCGGTTGTGTAAATACACACATAGACGGATTGGCGCCGTAGCACACGAGTACACCCATCGATAGATCGACCACTATACGCTCGGACAGTGGTTCCAATATTTTCACAAATATTATCACCATTGTCGGTTATTATTACTGCTATCATTGGTACTATTATGTTTATGATGACGGTTATTATTAGCAATGTATTTGGCAGGGTTATGATATTAAAACAATGGACAAGTCCTTTAAATTGTTTTTTCTTTTATTTCCTTTTCCAACCCCCATGTGAACACGGAAAGAAATGAGGCAGTAATTTATACTATGATACCAAGGAAACTTGTGACCAGACTGTCAAGTACGAAAAATTAATAATTCCATTTCGTAAATTTTATTTCAGACACAATTTTAATGTGTGCAAACTTATTTGTGTTGAAAAATTACGAAATACCATAGTAATTATAAATTTCGTTTTCATTTTATGAATGTCACTTTCTACATTCCATTTAGTTTTTGATTTTGAACAATTGAGGGAGTTTGAAAAACGGTCCCTTACCATTAGAGTGCTTACCGATGTGTCAGGGTCATGCGCGCGTATCCCACAGGGACGAAAATATAAGTCAAAGTATATGTGTATTGTTTATTTTTTTATAGTTGATACATATTTTTTAATATTTTATTTATAAAAATTTTATATAAGTTGTTGTTGCTTTATATTTAAAATATATATGACACATACATGTTTATTTACGATATATATATACGTTTATATTTTATTTATATAAAATATATTCAAGATATATTTGAAAGTATATTTCCGCCCGTGTGGGTTGCTAGTCAAACAGTAAAATGTGGTCTGAACCTGCCAAATTTTTCCAACTACATTGTTTTTTTTCTTGAGAAATATTATATAGAAGTCAATACCATCACAAGTTTCCTCAGGATTCATATTAAAAATTACTGCTTCATTTCTATCCGAGTAAGAATTAAGAGCTGCTTTTTGGCCAGGTGCCCATCTCAATTCAGGTGAGATTTCAATCAAAGTTTTCCAACGGGAATTCCATTTTCCATCGTGTATGTCAGGAGCACGTATAAGGTGGAAAAATCGTTGGATCCCCTTGAATCGTGCCGTCTGCTTCATCCCTAGTGCGATTGTGTGAAGAGGCCTTGGCGCGAGCGTTGCATGATAAGTGATAGACAGTAATTCGTAGATCCGGTCAGGCATCGCTATTGGCAGCGCTCGAAGAACCGGAGCCGATGATAAGCCTGCAAATTCCGAAGGCGCAATGAAGAGCGAGCGATAATTAGGTGCGAGTGACGTCTTCTCGCGGTCGTTCAGATGATATCGGCCGTTTGATTCGTACCGCAACCGACGTCCAAGAGAAGCAAGATTTCCGGGCCGATGAGCACTATTTAAATTCTCATTAGGGCACTTTTACTGATTACAAGATTTCCAGTCAGTCTTTAAAAAAAAAATAATAATAATAACAATTACAAGTTCTGCAACGTTACTCTCGTTCGAATTTGCACCACCTAATGTCGCGGTCGATCAACGATGTTTCCCCCGATTTTTAACACCATCAGATAGTTGTTTTCATTCACCGGCAATAAAATGCTTATGCGCTAAAACACGGCACCGTTAAAGCGCGTAAATTTGTCCGAACGGTTTACAAACTTCCCGTGGCGATATTCGCCGGTTGTAGGTACAAATCCGCTGCTATGGGAAATTTGTAGTCCGCGCGTCGCCTGTAATCGGTGGCCATAACTCGTGATTTCGCCGATGGAATATTTCCCCACGCGGAAAATCCCAATTACTACTCCGCGAAATAATACCCGGCGTTATTCCTTCTTTTGACTCGGTTACACGCTCGCCGGTACGGCCGTACCTTAACCATCTCATTTTAATAGACATCGGCGACGGTAAATTCAATACAAACGTCCGTCTCGCCTCTACCAAGGGAGCCGCAACGTTCGCCGGTTTCATTTACGATCGGAGCCATGCACTAATAAAATACAAACCTATCTGATGATGCGACGAAAATTTTACGACCGATTGGAGGAATTCCAAATTGCGAAACCACGATCGAAATGAACGTATGCCTCAATCGTTTAAAACTTTTTAAATCATTTCTTTGTGTTATGATAATTATTCTGAAAGGTGTTCTCAATCGGTTTCATGTCGCTGAAGATGCAAAAAGTGGCGAATTAAATATATTACACACCATATTTGATCAATTGAATTAAACCGTATAAAAGTTGCAATTCAATGAGTTCTTGAGTTCCGAAAAGGGTCGCGTGTAAATGAAGGCGAAACATCAAAGCAACTTAAAAAAGAAACACGACAGTTGATTGGTACACGCCTTTTCTCGATCTTGTATCTGGAAACTGATAAACATTCAGCTGACGTGCGGTCATAGAAAAAGATCATTCATACTCGGTCATATATGGTGCTTGATATAAGAAAGTCGACATTCGATAGACAATTGTCCACGCGCCGTTCGTACGAAATCTGTACGTTATAACATTTAATAAATAATACATTATGTCAAGCGTCGGCTGGCAAGCATTTTGCGCGGCAGATAAAAGTTGCTTACAACGTTCGCTGCATACGCTCGTCATCAAAATAATAGCGAAGAATACAAATGACCGACGAGCTTCTTGTACATTTTTTACTGACACCACGTAGTTACATTTGATTCAATGTTTGCTTTTTCAAATAATCATAATTATTACTAATTTATTCGATGCTCTTCTTGGCTTTTATTTATGATTGTTTGTCGAACGATTCTAAAGTTGTTTTCATCTCGTCTTGGCTGCCCGCATTTTCAATTTTTTCTTTGATGTTTGACAATCATTCATCTCCGTACCTGATGTTTTTGACAAAGCCATAAAATAACTGAAAATAAAATATCGATTAATGAAAAAACATTGTGCTTTCAGGAAATTACAAATAACAAAAATAATTGATTGGTTGCAAGCTTTAATTTGAGTAATGTTCGGTAGTTCTAAGTGTAGAAAATGTTTTTTTTTACAAAAGTATTTCCGTTGAGAATACAATATTGAAGGAACAAAAAATGATGTATAAATTCACCTCAAAAAGGACCACGGCAGACACTCAATAATTGTCAACCAATGTTGAACCATACTTGGCTCGATAGTAAAGATTGAGCAAGCATTGATTTTTCTACCTAGGCAGTTACAATAAGCATGCATTATTTTTTATACAATTCAGTACATAATATGGCACTATTCGTTACGAATGTTGGCTGTCGTACATCATTCGACGGTGCATCATAAAATAAGCCGTCGTGATTTTTGCGGGAACAACTTAATTAAAATAAAGATTGTGGCTTTGAGATAATAATCATCCCGAGGCCAACGGTACAAACGAAGCGGTGTATTCGAGAATGAAGATTTCTTGGTGCAGAAAAGTTTGCGCGAATGTTGCCGATAATAAATTCCTCGGCACGACACGCGAGTTTTCATCTTCTTGCGCTTGTCGCAAAGTACCACATGTGACCCCTGCTACTTCTTCCGAAGGTCTTAGACAACATTCCTAACAGGATACAGGACATTGCCGCTGGCGAAAGAAATCATTAAATTATTGCAGTATATGATCGTCCACATTTCACTGTTCAAATTTTGTGCAGTTATCCGTAGTTCTGTATGAAACTGTATGCAAGAAATCTTTTTCCTCGAATAAGAAGTCATTCAAAAGTCTTTTCAGTCGTAACACAAATTTTACTTGCGATTTGAGCCATTAAAAATTGTCCTTAAATTTTTTAATTCCAATTTAACTAAATTTGTATTTTTATAAACGTAAACGCCCTGTGTGTAAGTATTTCTTCGATATTTTTTATTTTTTAATTCAAATTCTTTTAATTTACAAAAGAAATGTACAGAACTTGCTTCAACAAGTAAAAAAGAAAACATTTACTTTTCTTTCTGTGTACAGTTGCTTACAATTTAAATGAATTTAAAAGAAACAACTATTTAGATACAAATTCTCAAATTGTCATGAATTTTTATCTCGAAGATTGGTATTTTCGGTTGAAAAATGTTTGAAATTCCAATTTCTTGAGATTGAAATTTTTGCTGTGAAAGGACTTTTGATTTTCGCGGTTAAATTTTTTTTCTCATAAGATTTTGCTAAGTTTGTTTAAAGCTATCGATGAACTTCGATGAGCTATTTTAGATCTGTATATCAAACTCACACTAGTTTATTCACTGTATGTCACAAACTTCATGAGACTTTATTTAGTCTGTCTAAAGTTCTCGTTGAAAGTATTTTAGATGAGCATATCTAATATCCCTGGTTGGTTCACTGTATATCGTGAATTAATATACACATTGAAATAACTTCAGACAAGCAATTCAACTTCGCCAGTTTATTCACTTTTCATTTTGTCGTGACCTTAGTTGATTAATCAAATTTTGGGTTGGGTTCAATTGCTCGTGCGATGTAACAACTTTTAGATAAATTTCCAACACTTTAGAAATGTTTACTGGTCTTCGTCGCCGTATCCAACTTTATCGGATGAAAATCTGATACCTGAAAAAGGAAAAAATAAATAAAAGGTTAGACTGATATACATGCGGAATGGAATTAGAAATGAGAAAACCGAAATGTTGAAAACATGTTGCTATATCAAAAGTTAAAGGTTAATTACGCGGTCAATCGAGACCGATCTGAATTCTTTACAAGGAAACGCTGGACTAAATGACTGGTAAAGATGGCATCGTGGACACTAACGAGTAACAAGTGGCGTGACTTTTCAGTTAAGCTTTACTTTCCAACGAGTGGCAGGGCATCGGTATGCCACGACTGCTACCTATCGAAGCCACTAAAACTAATTAACTTTGAGATTCATTATCGACACCTCTGAGACGTTAAGATGTGTCTTCATTTTAAACTTCACCCTCAACTGACATGCTTGTACTTTTTCAACTAAATAATTTCGCAATCTCGAAAAAATTCAATTAACTTGATATATCAATCTGAACCTTGCGTAAACAATTTTTTATAAACCTGGCCACTCTACAGCGGTCATAAGTTTGACATTTTTTTTTATTTCTTAACCTTAACGAATTTATGAATCTGTTCATAGAAATACATGGGAAACAACATTTGAAAGTTCCGGTCACACGACTTAGCATAAATGCATCTGTGTTTGCCACCAAGTTAGTTACGCTTAAATGCAAATTGATCTATTTAATCGATCTACTTAAACTGTGGCTTTAATGTTATGTGACCCGCCTATTCAATTTATCAATCAAAAATATCTGGACACGGCTCCTTTTATGCACACGTTCTCATTACAAATACTTAAGGTGATTGCTCATATTCATGTTGAATTCGACAAACTACTATTCATGTTGAATTTGACAAACTATTTCCGATAGAACACCAACAGTTTTCAATGTTTTTCTACAAACGTCCACTCCCGGGTTAACCCGTAACTAAGTAGCCACCTTAATAAAAATTCATTATACACTCGGCAAAACAATTAGCGCGCCCCCTCAAATTTTTTTCATTTTTAAAACTATCATAACTTTGACATATTTCACCCAAAAATAATTTTACTCACACTATATTAAAGTTTGAAACCTCAACTTGAAGATTTTTTGTTGAAAAAATTTTAACTTTACATCAGATGGCGCTGCTGTCTAATGATTCGGTGGCAGAAATTTCAGGGGGGGGGGGGACGCTAATTGTTGTGCGGAGTATATATATCATACATTTTTTTATACTTCTTAATTGGTAACAAATAAAAAAAATACATCAGATCAAATAAATAATATATGACACCAAAACAAATGGAAAAACATATTGAGATTTACAGAAAATTGACATTTTAATCAATAACAATTAACAAAATCAAAGTCAAGTAAAATAAAATACTCTTATGTGTAATAAGCTTAACTATTTTTCACAAATTCATAACATTTTTGCGAGCGATGAATAATATTATAAAAAATTAAAAATGATGTTTATTGAATTTCATATCATATATACATAGATATAAAATGGAATAAAAAATATAAATAGTATACACAGAAAAGAAAATGATAGATAGATAGAAAATCAGTTTATTGGCCTTGTTTTGAACATATAGCCACCAGTTACATGAAAGAAAAGAAAATATTTTTGTGATACAAGTGCTGTCACCTATGGGAATGAACAAGAAAGTTTTACCAAACAAGTTGAATTTACTTATGTGATAATATATGTTATCATATAATATAAGTCCATA
This sequence comes from Trissolcus brochymenae, assembly GCA_030523145.1. Taxonomy (NCBI): domain Eukaryota; kingdom Metazoa; phylum Arthropoda; class Insecta; order Hymenoptera; family Scelionidae; genus Trissolcus; species Trissolcus brochymenae. The sequence goes on along the minus strand of JAQQRF010000703.1, from coordinate 4,943 downwards.
ATAATTTTTAAGTTTATTTCCTAGTTATTATATGAATTAAAAAGTTCACAGAAATTCGATAAACTATTTGTTTCAAAACTGTAAACGTACATCGTTTTTTTTTTATTTTTGTTAATGGCAAAACATTAAAAACATTTTGCATTTACATTAGTTTTATATTAATGACAAGACTTTTGTAAACAACAACAAATGTTGTTATAAAACAAATAAATGAAATGAATAAATGCAATGTTATCTCGCACTTACCGTAAGTCGGTTACTATTTAAAATTTGTGAGGTTATATTTATAACGTGCTTCTTCGACATTGTGGTGTTCGCGCAGAAATTCATTTTCAAGTGGTAAGTTTTTGTTTACATTTTTCTAATGAAATTTTCAAAGTAACAAAATGTTGTTGATTAGAAAATTAATTGTAAAACGAAGACGGGTTAAACAAATTATATCTGTTACAGTAAAAATGCAAAATTAACAAAAACGTAATATTTAAATCATGGTTAGGCTAAACCAACAAATTTTGTAACGTTTCAACCATGATTTTCACCTTAATTAAAAGCAGCAGGCAATTAATATTTTTATCAAAATCGTCATCATTTCAAGGGACTAAGTTAAATACCTGTTTTGCAAGGATGTCATCTGTGACAATTGGCACTCACAATGGTACTTTTCACTGCGATGAAGCGTTGGCTTGTTTCATGTTGAAATTATTGCCAGAATACAAAGATGCAAAAATTGTCAGGTAATGCATTGTAATAATTAATTGCATGTCTTAGAAATAATTTTAGTTTGTCATTTTTTTGTTTCGTTATTGATAAACTACTTACTATTATGAAATAAATTATTATTTAAGTTCACTTATGTTTTAAATTTCGAGTTTGATCAATTTATAAATGTATTTTTTACAGATCTCGTGACAATTCAATTTTGGATAAGTGTACTGTTGTTGTTGACGTTGGAGGAAAATACGAACCAAAAAATAATCGTTTCGACCATCACATGAGGTAAAATTGTGAATGTTTTAAAATAAAATTTCTGTCAACTGGTTTAAAATAATATATATATATATATTTTTTTTTCTTTCTCAGGGAATTCAAAGAAACATTTGACACGGTGATAAATGACGAAAATTACAAATGTGATATCAAACTGAGCAGTGCCGGTCTTGTGTACTGTCATTTTGGCGACAAAATCATCCAAACAATTTTGCCAAACGTAAAAGATGAAAAAATTCTGAAAATCCTTTTTATCAAAGTTTATGAAAATTTTATCAAAGAAATTGACGCTATTGACAATGGAGTGCAGATGTTCGATGGTGAACCAAAGTATGTTCAACGAGAATTGCAAAATAAAGAAAAAAGAAATGATTCTTCTTACTTTTTTAGACCTTCAATTCAAGAAAATTAAAAATTTAAATTTCTCAAACAAAAATTTAAATTCCATTTTTTTTTTCAATTCAACTTAATAATTTCGCGTGTTATTTGTTGTCTAAAATTTGAAATCATTTTTCAGTTTGTTTATCAATGATTTGTTATTTTAAGGTTCTACATTGGATCAAATTTGAGTTCTCGTGTATCAAGGCTGAATCCAGCTTGGAACGATGATGGAAAATTAAATTCTGACGAGCAATTTCAAAAAGCCGTTGCATTAACAGGCGAGGAATTTGTCGATACAATTTTAAGAGCTCATAATATTTGGTTACCTGCTCGCACTTTTGTCGAGGAAGCTATTTTGAAAAGACATGAGGTGATATGAAGTTTTATTTAATAAGCGAAATAAAACTGATCCATAAATTAATTAACTTAGATTCGATTTGTTAAATTTCTTATTTTGATTTAAAGCATATTATTTATGTTTTTAGGTCGACCCCAGCGGAGAGATTATGATACTCGCCACAGCTGCTCCATGGAAAGAACACTTTTTCAAATTAGAAATTGACTTGGGAGTTAAAACATCGATAAAATATGTTCTTTTTGAAGATACTACTAATAATACTTGGAGGGTACAGGCAGTGCCCATAGACTGGGGAAGTTTCCTTTGCAGGTACTAAAAATTGAAGAATAAAATCAAATCAGAATGCAAAATAACAAACATAAGAATTCAAATGAAAATAAATGAAATTTAAAATAATAAAAATATAAATCTTTTGCGACAGACGAGATATAGTGTAAAAGTTTTTTTTTAAATTTGATGTTCGAAACTGTACTTTCAATTGTTTTTCAATTTCAGGTTATATTTGCCTGAACCATGGAGGGGAAAGAGGGACGAGGAGTTATCTCAAATTGCACAAATTGAGGGGTGCATTTTTGTTCATGTTAACGGATTCATTGGTGGGAACAAAACCAAAGAAGGAGCTCTCTCCATGGCGAGAAAAGCCCTTGAATTTGGAAGGGAAAATAAGAATTAATACTTGTCATACTTATTATCATTAAAATTATAATACCAGATTTAAAAAGTAATAAACTTTGTTTGTTTATATAAATCATTTTGCTTTATTTTTGAAGTCCAGTGATTCTAAATCAAGAAAATGAAAACAAAACTTATGTTTAATCTCGAGTTGTATCATTGAGCATATCAAATTTTCTATAACACTTGAATAATTGAATGACTTAAGAAACTAGCGTAGTTGTTCAATTTGTTAAATGAAAAACTGAAATTTCAATATTATAAGGTATCAGTTTTACATTATAAAATCAAATAATAGTAACTGCTGAAACTGAGTAAAATTAGAGAAAAATATAAACTTAAATATCTTAAGTAATAAAAGAAATAAATTTCACTTTAACATCTTTTTCATGAAATAACTGAAAAATTGAACAATATTCAATTTAAATAGATATGATTGTGACATTTCTTTCACATTAAATTATGGATGATTCATTTTTTGTGTAAGGTAAAAATAATTAAATTACTTTTTTCTGATTGCCCATGATGTCTTTCCACAATCTACATGCCAGATCAACCCTAACGATCGACTTCCGAGTTTCCTATTACAGAAATTGCGAAACTCAGTCTACATTTGTTTTCATCGCTGTATACATACTGGTTTGTTTTTTAGCATGATTTCTAAACCTAAAGAAATACCTCATGTATATACGCGTTTAGTCTATTAGAAATATCTCATATTCTATCTCCTTTACTTTTATATTAAGCATAATATTTGTCTAATTATTCACAATAAATTTCCAATCTGATACCAACTCCAGTTTGTACTGTTAATTGTATAATTTATAAAATCATTATCGAACATAAGAAAATAGTAAATTAATCGCTGTTTGTACGCAGTTTTTGCTTTGTGTTATTTATAAGAAATGATCTGTTCATGTTTTATTTGCTCACACTTATTTATGAACCTCTCTCGACTCTGTTTTATTAATTACACAGATAAAACATAAGCTAAAAAAAAATCAACCTGAATTGTTAGAACAATTAAACAGTCTCAAAGAATACCACTCATGTTTGCTGAAAGAACTTAAAAAATTTAAGAGTAAAGTTGTTATAAATAAATTTGGCAATAAAATCAATGCCAATCAAATGAACTCGAATCATTCAACGATTAATATTATAATAAAAATGTTTTTGGATATCAAACCAAAAATCTTAACCTGTTTCAAAATTAAGTGTTAAATAAAATATTATAACCAATTCAACTTCTTTTCTTGCGCCAATTCTACCCTCAGATTTGATAGTGTACTTTTTTTCCGAAAAGAATAAATTGATGAATGCTGTAAAGTTTAATAGTTTAGTCTATTTAACTATTGCAACTAGTAAACATTTATAATTCATTATAATCAAGTCCATGAGTTCAAAGTTCATAAGTTCAGTCTCTCTCTATTAGATTAGATACGTTCTGACGAACTGAGAAAATTCTTGCAACAAAAAAGATGCCTATAAGGTCGAACGTTTTGGTATGGCAGCCTTGCAAAGTTTATAAATGAAAAAATCACAAAAGGTCTTTTTGGATGGGAGTTGCTGCCATGGGCACTATAACGTTAATTTTCATAAGTTTAATGTTCGAGAAATTAATATCTGGAATCAAATTCAAAAAGTGTTGATTCATTTCATTCATATAAATGTTTTGCTTCAAAATTTCGATACATTTTGAAAAAAAAGTTAATGTTTAAAACTAAACAATTTCATTCTTCATTATTTTCCGGTTCGATACAGTTTGATGGTGTGTTAGAAATAGTCATGTCATTATTCAACTGTCATAATAGGTCATTTGCTGTATATAACACGGATTTCAACCCATTCAAATTTTGTTAGGAGACACGTACAATTGCATTAGCATCCCGTTAAACGTTTCACTGTAGAAAAAACAATAACTTTTTCCTTAGTAAATTATTTTTAGATTTAATTTGTTCGATTGTTTTCATTAAAACTATAACTACAAAAAATGTATTTTTTAATAAAGTTTTATATCAGCGAAGTTTGATAACATTAATTATTAGAAGAAGCAATATTTTTTTCGAACGTCAAACAAAGTGAAAATTTACAGCAAAAAAAGTTACATCATCGTTACAGTTCTTTTCATAGCTCCGGTTTCTCCATTGGTCGAGTCAACTGCAGTGGGGTGAACTGCAACATTTTACTAATGGCCAGTGAAAGATTGGTAGGGGCGAGTGCAAGGGCGGTCTATAAAAGCGGACATTTCGTCGGTTGAGGCATCAGTTTTCTGGTGTTCGTCTACTAGTTGACTACTCTACTTTGATCAACAATGACTGGCCGTGGTAAAGGAGGAAAGGGATTGGGAAAAGGAGGTGCAAAGCGGCACAGAAAAGTTCTTCGTGATAACATCCAAGGTATCACAAAACCCGCCATCCGCCGATTGGCTCGTCGTGGTGGAGTCAAACGTATCTCCGGCCTGATCTACGAGGAGACCCGTGGAGTGCTCAAGGTCTTCCTTGAAAACGTGATCCGTGACGCCGTCACCTACACCGAACACGCCAAG